>CAUYTI010037851.1:0-10482 GCA_963575145.1 Galago senegalensis | reverse complement strand
TATAGTTTCATGTCTTAAGTTTAAATCTTTAATCCAGTGTGAATCTATCTTAGTTAATGGTGAAAGGTGTAGGTCCAGTTTCAGTCTTCTATAGGTTGCCAGCCAGTTCACCCAGCACCATTTGTTAAATAGGGAATCTTTGCCCCATTGAATGTTTTTAATTGGCTTATTGAATATCAAATAATGGTAAGTAGCTGGGTTCATCTCTTGGTTCTCTATTTTGTTCCATTCATCTACCTCTGTTTTTGTGCCAGTACCATGCAGTTTTGATCACTATCGATTTATAGTATAGTCTGAGGTCTGGTAGCATGATTCCTCCTGCTTTGTTTTTATTTCTGAGTAGTGTCTAGACTATTTGAAGTTTTATTCTGATCCCATATAAAATGAAGTATTTTTTTTTCAGTGCACATCCTGCTGCTTTAGATTTTCACTTCTGTTTAGGTATTTTCGTAGAGTAAATTCTCATGAGTTGAATTAGTGAGTCAAAGGAGGAAGCTCTTTCTTACCTATTACTATGTGCCTTTCAAAATGATGTATCATATATCAATTCACAGGGCCACCAGCAGAATGCAAAGATTCTAGTTCTATATACCAAACAATGAGAATTAATACATTGCTTTTCTGACCTGCAGAGAATTAATACATTGCTTTTCTGACCTGCAGATAAAAGAAGCACAGTCTTCTAATTTAGTTATTACTTGAAAAATTATACTTACATATTTTGGGGGAGTATGTCTTCATCATAAAAAGAGTAGGCAAAAATTCCTTTCCCTAAATCCCGGTATATACACACAATGGAGTACTTTTGGATGCCACTGCTTAAAAAAGAGTGATATTCTCCAATGAATGAGTTTGGAATGCTTTCCCAGATATACTTGGAAGGTATAAGTGGTGGTGACCAGAGAGAAGACTGGGAGAAAGTGAAATTTAGGTTGGCTTTACTGAAAGGGGCAGCGACCTGCCTTGGCAGTGCATAGATGGTGTCTTCACCTGGAGACAGTTAGAGACTCCTTTTATATAAGGCCACAGAGCAGCAGTTCTCAACCTGTGGGCTGTGACCCCTTTGTACAATGAAAATACATCCTGCATATCAGATATTACGATTCATAATAGTAGCAAAATTACAGTTACAAAGTAACAATGAAAATAATTTTATGGTTGGGAGTCACCACAACATGAGGAACTTTATTAAAGGGTCATGGCATTAGGAAGCATTAGGAAGGTTGAGAACCACTGCCATAGAGGGTGGGCAAATTCCATAGCTTGCAAGAGGGCTTTGGTGAGTTAGGGTCCTTTGGGGTGAACTTCGTGGGGGGGGGGCTGAAAAAAAGGTCTTTTGTGTCTTTTGTTGTGTGGGAGAGGGTTCGTGTGGGGTTGCATTAGGCCCCCCAACAATACTCTAAGTGGAAAAAAACAATGCACAAAAGACTTATCAGTAATATGCTATCCTTTGTATAAGCAGGAAAGGGATATAAGAAAATATGCAGATATCTGCTCATTTATACAACAAATATAGACAGGAAATGAAAAACTGAAGATACTGGTTATATACAAGGTCTAAGTGAGATATGTGTGGAAAGAAGGGAGAATGGGATGAGGTAATAGGGATGAGGAGGCACTTCTTAGAGTTTATATTTTTGTGTATTTCTGACTCATAGAACTGTGGTAATGCTTCATATAACTGACTGAAAATGAATCAATAGTTAAAATCAAGCAAGATGGGCTGAGGGAGAACTCAGTTGATATGCAAACAGTAATAAATGAACCTAATTGTATTTCAAATGAACAGTATAGCCATACTGAAGGGGATTGGAAAGAACTGATGGAAATAACTGTGGTAGTTACCCTCTAAGATGGCCCCCAGTGATCTCTACCTCCTGGCCTTCGTGCCTTTGTGTAACTCATTCTCTTTGAACTTGAGCTGGATTTGGTGATTTTCTTTCCTACTGAAAAGAAAGTGCCAGGGCTAGAGGGATGTTACTTCTAAAACTTAATGAACAGACTGTGGCCTTCTGTCTTGGGCGCTGCTTTCTGCTTGCTTACTCACTCTGACAGAATCTGACTGCTACCTTGTTAGCTGTCCCATAGAGAGGTCTATGGGACAAGGAATTGAAGTTGCTAGTCAGTAGAAATGAGTAACTGAAGCCTGCAAACAGCCACATGAGTGAGCTTGGGACGACCTTTCCCCAGTTAATTAAGCCTTGAGATAAATGCAGCCCTGGTTGACATCTTGATTGGAGTCTTATGAGAGATCCCGAGCTAAAAGCATCCAGTATAGTCTTGCCTAGATTCCTAAACCATAGAAAAATATTTGGGGTTTTCAGTTGCTATGTTTTAGTGGAAATTTGTTATTTTGCAACAGATTACTAATACAGTAATTTTTGAAAGCAGTATTCTAACTGACTGGAATAGTATAAGGTTAAAGACAAACTACTACACAAAACCATACTCTTGTTGGTAATGCTATTATTCACAGGGATACTATTTAGCAATTCTATGACAACTTTATATGGTCAAGATTAAGCAAATGAATCTATTGTAGATAATAAAAGCCAATTTTCTCATTGGTGGAGGAAAAATTTACAAATAAGGAAAGAAAGAAGGTGAGAATGAACCTTGAGGTGTTGGATTAGATTTAGAAGTATTAGTGGGGACTCGTGGCTTTTAGTATGAGATTTTAGTATAGAGATATGTGGAAACAGACAGTGACATTTATTTAGTTGTAGGTTAGCATACATCTTTATTGTGCAGATTGATCCTATGAGAGGACTGGGACCAAGGAAAACTTGCCAATGCGCTTAATGCCAAGATCTTGGTTTTTAAATATAATTGTTCAATAAACAGAAATCAGACTCTTTACAGAAGTGTCTGATTCTAGAGTTGGGGCATGGAAGATATAAAATGAACCTGGGACATCCAAGAAAATAAGAAAATGTTCACACAATAAGATAGGAACTTGTCAAAAAGAGACAGGATCCAGCCTGACAGAGCTCCCAGTAGCCAAAAGTGGGACAAGGTGAGCAACAAAATAAGTAACAATAACATTGGATTATAATCCATAGAATAAAACAAGTATCCATTTGTACATACTGATATTAATAAATGATTGAACAAATACATGAATGGAAAGAAAGGGGCAGTTTTCCCTTATAGAAGAATTCTAATTAATACATGTAAAAGGGAGGCACAAAATACAAAATCAGCATGAGGCAAATACCACACTGATTAACAGGTGAGATTTACCAGGGATTAACAAAATCAATAGGTAAACATTGGTGAGAAACAAGATATTGGAATGATGTCAGAATAGCTCAAAGATGTTTACTGGTTACAAAGAGACAAAAATATTAACCTTACAGTGGAATAACCAGTCAAATACTTTAACCAAGTAATCAAGGCTAACATCAATGGTAATAAGACATATGAGCATGATACAATGCTGCTAAGATATACTGAGAAGGGTACAACATAACTTCTTGTTATTTATACGCAAACTGTATAACCTTAATCTAGTCATGGGGAAAACATCAGACAAACTAAAGTGGAAGCTTATTTTGCAAATAACTGGTTCATACTGTTTAAAAGTGTCCATATCATGAGAGACAAAGACTGAGGAGTTGTCACATATCAGAACTAAAGAACAATAGCAACTGGATGCAATGTAGGACCCTGGCACAGAAAAACAACTGAATAAGACATGTAGTTAATAGCATTTTACTGATCTTGATTTCCTAGTTTTGATGATTGTACTATCATTGTGTAAGATGATAGTATAAAGGGAAACTGACAGAAAGGAATATGTAAACTCTACTATTTTTGCTATTTTTCTACTAGGAAGATTCCTTTCTGCCAGATCTCTCGTCTCACCTCTGAGGACAGGACTCAACTTACCTGGTTTTTCAAAGGGAGGAATTTGGTCCCCAGTTTAATGAACATTTCCATAGGGAACATACATTTATTAGTGGGCTAGTAGTTAATCTACTAGTTTGTAAATCTGTAAATAAAAATGATCCTCAGTCACTAGACCTAGAGACTCAGAACTGTGTTATTTCTATATATTTCTAATAGGCATTGCTACTCTCCAGGCTCTACTTTGGAGTATGTATCACAACACGTGATATAATTGTGTCTGTGGAGTGGTAGAAGGCCAGATATTTAGTTACCAGGACAGTTACCATCCAGAAGCCTGTGATAGAGTATCATAAAAATATTGCTACCAGGATCCTTTTGTTTTCTGTCTCCGAACACATCCTTAACCACTGCTGCAGACGATAAAAGCCTCGGTTGCCTCTTTAAGTCGCAGGATAATTTATGTCTTCTGTCAGTGTTCTCTTGGCCAGGGTTTGTTTTACCACAAAGAGAAAGAGAAAGAATTACATGTTGGAACAGTACGGACAGCACATGCTCAATAACTTAAATCAATTCGAAATTGCCCAAAGTGATGACCTTGTAAAGTAGTCCTGACATGGGAGACTTATGGGTGAAATTTCATTTTAGGGTCAAAAATAAATACTGTTCCAACTCTGTTTCTCTTTTTCCTCAGTACCATACAGTGGCCCCCGTAATTCATTTTAATAGGCATGATTTTTTTTAAGTGATGTAGGCTAGCAATACAAAGTGGTACAAATATATATATTCTTTGTATCACTTTAAAATATATATTTTAAATTCCTAATTAGGCCAGGAATGGTGGCTCATCCTTTTAATTCTAGTACTTTGGGAAGCTGAGGTGAGAGAATGGCCTGAGGACAGGAGTTCAAGTGCAGCCTGGGCAATATAGTGAGACACCATCTCTGAAAAAAATTCAAATAAAGTTAGTTTGATGTGGTAACATGAACCTGTAGTCCCAGCAACTCAGGATGCTGAGGCAAGAAAATCACTTGAGCCCAGGAGTTTGGGGTAGCAGTGAGCTATGATGATGCCATACTATACTAACCTGGGTAACAGAGTGAGACTCTGACTCAAAAAATATTCCAATTTCTAGTGGTCAGAGATGAGTGATAATATCATACTTTGTGGTCATAATTATAGATTACTCTCTATACAAAGATAGAAAGGTGAATGTATGTGTAGGTATGTGGATAGAAACAAATTTAAGAAAAAGGGATCATGTTATTATCCTTATGATAAAAATCATTAGATTTTGTTTTTCCTGAATTTGCCATAGAGATATTGGTTCCTAAAAGATCCCTTTAAGATAAAAAAAAAACAGATTATAATGATCACTTAGGAGAGGAAAGTACAGGCAGTCCCTGGGCTATGAATGAGATAGGTTCTATAGGTTTGTTCTTAAGCTGAATTTGTGTATAAATTGGGACAGGCACATTTAAGTATTGTCTATAATAGCCTCCATTCATAAGTGTGAGTTGTACATATGTCAGATGCTTGTAAGTCGGGGACTAACTATAATAGCCTCTGTTAGTAAGTGTGAGTTGTACATAAGTTGGATGTTTGTAATGCTTTCCTGCAGGACACCATGTCAAAATTTTAAACAATATGACTGAGCTCACTACATTATAACACTAGGGAGGTAGTTTTCTTACCACATCTACTGCTTCTCTCCCCTGTACCTTTCACTTTTTGCTTGTCTAGGTTTTATTTCATCAGGGTTTATAATACTTACATCCTTTTCTACAATCACAGTTTACTCCCTTGTTGAAGTTCTACATTTAATTGGATTCAGTGTTTACTGTCCCATTACTTTATCTTATCTTGTCCTGAGTTCCTTATTAGACTTCCCCCTTGAATTTCATTATCAAACAGTATTTTTAAAAGTAGAGCTCATTAAGACTACATTTCCTGAGATTTTAATTTATATCATGTCGGAGAATATCTGCCTGTTGCTTTTATACTTCACCAACTTGGCTGAGTAAAGTATTTTGGAGTCACATTTCCTTTCCTTTAAGATTTTGCTCTATCTTTTAGTGCTGAATGTTTCTAGGGAAGAGTCTGAGGTCAGAGAGAGAATTTCCCCCCCTTGCAGATAATTTGCTTTTTCTATCTGAATACCTAAATAGCTTTTATTCATACTTCCTGTTTAATAACATAACTAGAATATGTTTTGATGGTGCTTGCATTGTATAAATATTTCATCATATGTGGTGTGCCATTTTAATTGGAAAATCTAGTTCTTCCTTTGGGGAAATGTTCCTTATTTCAGGGACCCAATTGCTGGATCATCTTTAACTGTCTTCCTGATCTGTTATATTGTGTTTAGTTGTTCAATATATTTTTCCTGTACATCTGCCTTTCTTATTTAAATATTTCCTCTATTCAATTAATTCTATTTTCTTGTTATTTCCAATTTATATGTTATAACTTGTAATAAGAACATTTGAGATTTCATTTTCTTAGCTCCATCATCTCTTTCTTCATTCTCTGGTTTTATTATATACCACTTATATTCATGATTTATATACCTTTTGGTATATCATGAAGCCCTTCCAGAAAAAAAAAGCCGTGTCTGTTTCTCTAGTTCTGTCACCACAACATAAGGAACTGTATTAAAGGGTCGCAGCATTAGGAAGGTTGAGAACTACTGCTCCAGAGTGTTGAGTGTTCCCTCAATTTCACTCTTCTTCCTCTCCCCCTTCCTCTTTTTCTGTAATAGTATGTTTGCATAGTTACTTTTAAATTTTACATCTTGCTCCTGCTTACTTTTGCCAGCTTTGTCTGAACCCTATTTTTGCTTTTTATTAAGTGTATGACGATGATCTTTGCCATATCCTTAACTTGTCTAGATCTATGTTTTTAAATGCAGTCCCATGCTAAGGAGCAGTGTGAGCTCTGGGTATAGTTTCTGTAGCCTCAGTGCTGGAGGGTAGTTCTAGTAGGTGGGTTGATGTTAGGGGTAGAGAGTTCAGTTGGGTATTTCTGGAAAAACCCATGTTGAGGACTTTCTCTTTCAAGGTCCTGTTAAACATAGCCAGGCCCTCTTACCCACTAAGAATTTAATTTCATTTGTGTGGCCTTCAACTCATTTCCTCATCTCAACATATTCCTTTAGAAAAGGTGATGAACCCTGATGGATCATCTTGCCACTTCTGAGGTCTCAAGGGGCCTATGTATTTCCTTATTCCATATCCATGCAAGTTGAAGGACATTAATAAACCTCCCATGATTTATTGGACTCCTCTTTTTTTCAGTTCTCCTGAGTACTAAGGATGGAATTAGAAGGTCATCTATGATATGCTCTACTGTCGTTCACTGTCCTTTGCCTGTCTTATATCTTCTCCTCCTTCCTTTCACAGTTTTAATTACATGGTCAGTCATTATATTGACCCTTTACAAAATATACCCTCTAATCACTTGCTTCTAGCTCTCTTGTAATGAAGCCACAATCCTGGATAAATCAACTCTGCCTTCTCTGTACATTCACTTATACAACTGAATGCAACTAGAGAAAACCTACAGCCTTGTTGATTGGTTTCATGAACTGCAAGTGGGCCCTTAGTGCCACCTAACAATCCCACTACTTTTCCCTACTCCAGTCCATGCGCCTACTCTCCCAGATGACTATTTCACACATTCTCTTCTCTTTTCAAACACCTAACACCTCCTCTCTCAATTTCTCTGTCAGAAGTGTTCATATTTTTTACTTCATTGAGAAAACTGAAATGGTCAGAAGAAAACGTCTGCAGACTCCTACCAAAACATCTACCCACATACATTCATGTGAACCCATGTTCTCTGCCTTCTATTCTATAACTAAAGATGTACTCTCATTGCTTCTGTCTATCCAGTGTCAAGCCCTCCCAACTCTGCATTAGACTCATCTTTTACCTACTCAATGACATCATTTTCTGAATGCCTCCCTTCTCCCTCAGGTGTTTTTGCTTTGCTTCAGCTTAAAGCCACGGTACTAGTTCTCTCAGTTTAATGTGGTCTTCTGTTTACTCTACTGACAATCCCATTCCCTGTCTCCCCTTTACATAAGAATTCATGGAGTTATTTACTGTCTCTTAGTCATCAACTCCAATCAGGCTTTCACCCTCACCGCTTTATTTAAGGATACTTCTCAAGGTAATTATGACTTGTTTATTTCTAATTCAGCGTTCAGTTCTCAGTCTTGATTCTACTTGATCTAACAGCAAAATTTGCCACCATTGATCACTGCTTCCTCTTGGAAACACATTCTTCACTTAGTTTCTAGGACAACACAGACTACTTTCTTAATTTTATTCTGACATTGCTGGCTACTCTTTCTCAGTCTCCTTTGCTTGTTCCACATTATCTTCTGACTTCTGGACTTTGGAATGTCTCAGGCATAGCCTTTGGACCATTTTCTTTATTTATCCTCACTTTCTTGAGGATCTTATCTTTAAATACTACTACTGAATGCACAAATTAAGCAATGTATTTTATGAATTTACAAGTTATAAGGGCACCCAGTAGTTTCCAATAATGTTTTTATTCTATATTGCATTTTGGCTTTATTATTTCCCTTAACTCTTCTTTCATGTGTTTAATAGGAAGAGGAGGTAAGACACTAGCTTATTTAAATTCAGACCACAGCTTCTTTCATCATGTGGGAATTGCCACTCTCTGTTCTACATGACACCAAAGTTCTTCTTTCATTTACATGTGCATTCTCAGGCATCTGAGAAATATGAATACTTTTTTGCTTTTCAGTTTGTGGAGCAACAAATGTACTCAAGAGGCCACATTCAGTCAGTTTTGTGTCTGAACATTTTTTCTGAATGTAATCAGCCATTTAGAGCATAACTTACTCAATAGAAATATTGCTTTAGTTTGGAGAAGCAAGGTTCAAATTGTATTTTCCCTCTCTGTGCTAGGTAAGGCCATTGTCTTTGGTCTGGTATACTTATATTTGCATTGTGTTTCATTTGACAAATACTTATAGCTGAATCCTGACTGAATTCCAGGGAAGACATATGTGGGTGTTCATAGTTGACAACATTGCTTCCAACTAATTAAACTCATTCTTAACTTTTTCTCAGTTGATTTTTCTTCATTTAATTTTCATGTGCCCACAAGGTTACTTGATTACAATCCTCTGTATTCTTCTGATGCCTACTCTGACTTTCAAAGACTACTGAACTTTCTGACTATTGTTTACCTTTTAATGTTGTGATAAAGTGAGTGAATATTTAGTGTTAAACCCCAAACTGCATTAATATGATGGATTTCCACCCTTTAGAATATCCTCCATCTATATATCATCAGTATTAGTGGAGAGACAATTGATAAAGAGTGAGGAGGTCAGGTTTATCAGGGTTTCTTATACCTTGGTGTTATCAAAATGAAATTTTTTTTGTTAATTTAATTTTTTTTGTAATTTTTTTAAATTAAATGATAGCTGTATACATCAATACAAACATGGGGTACAGTGCAGTGTTTTCACATACATTCTGAAATACTTTCATCAAGCTAGTTCACATAAATTTCATGTCATTTGCATAGCATTGTGTCAAAACATTTACATTCTAGTTCTAGAAAAGTTCACTTGTACCCTTGTTAGACAGAAATATAGGTGATCTTTCCAGTTACCCTCCCACCACCCAGCCACCCTTCTCCACTTCCCTTCCCTACCCCTCCCCATATTCTTGTGCTAGAATTAAGTTGTTTCTTTCATTTGAGAAGTGTATATTAGTTTCATAGAAGGGCTGTGTACATTGGATACTTTTTCTTCCATTCCTGTGATACTTTGCTAAGAAGACATTTTCCAGTTCCATCCATGTAAACATGAAGGAGGTAAAGTCTTCGTTTTTCTTTAGGGCTGCATAGTATTCCATGGTGTACATATACCACAGTTTATTGATCCATTCATGGATTGATGGGCACTTGGGCTTCTTCCATAACCTGGCAATTATGAATTGGGCTGCAATAAACATTCTGATACAGACATCTTTATTGTAATGTGATTTTTTATCTTCTGGGTATATACCTAATAGTGGAATTGCAGGATCAAATGGTAGTTCTATTTTTAGTTCTCTGAGTGTTCTCCAGATGTCTTTCCAAAAGGAACGTATTAAATTGCATCCCCACCAGCAATGTAGAAGTGTTCCCTTTTCTCCACATCCACGCCAGCAACTCTGGTTTTGGGATTTTGTGATATGGGCTAATCTTACTGGAGTTAGGTGATATCTCAAAGTAGTTTTGATTTGCATTTCTCTAGTGATTAAGGATGGTGAGCATTTTTTCATATATCTATAGGCCACACGCCTATCTTCTTTGGTGAAATTTCTTTTCAAGTCGTTTGCCCACTTTGCAATGGGATCACTTGGTTCTTTTTTGTTTTTTGCTTTTTTAATAAGTTTGAGTTCTCTATGGATTCTGGTTATTAAACCTTTGTCAGAGACGTAACCTGCAAATATTTTATCCCACTCTGAGGGCTGTCTGCTTGCCCTACTTACTGTGGTTTTGGCTGTGCAGAAGCTCTTTAGTTTAATCAGGTCCCAATAGTGTATTTTTGATGTTGCTTCTATTGCCCGTGGGGTCCGTCTCATAAAAAATTCTCCT
>CAUYTI010037848.1:0-36603 GCA_963575145.1 Galago senegalensis | reverse complement strand
TATTAGTTTACATTCTCACCAGCAGTGTAGAAGTGTTCCCTTTTCTCCACATCCATGCCAACATCTACGGTTTGGGGATTTTGTGACATGGGCTAATCTTACTGGGGTGAGATGATATCTCAAAGTAGTTTTGATTTGCATTTCTCTGATGATTAAACATGGAATTTTTTAATCCAAGAATTGTTAAACATTGTGAAATCAGCAGGTCTTAGAGTGATTTACGGAATTGAGCTGTTCTTGATGTCATCTTACAAACCAGTTTTCTAGTTGTACGCATTTATTTGTTCATTTGTTTCAACAACAGTTCTTTTTCAGCTTCACCATGCCTGTATCAGACCTTGTACAAAGTATGATGAGGACACAAGTTGGATGTACACAAGTAGCTAATGACCAAGTAGAAGAAAGAGGATCTACAACAAGGCTGATGATGAGAGGTTTTTGTGAGCCTGTTTAATCAAAATCTGTCTCTTGCTGCTACACAGGAAGCCTTAGAAAGCAGGAAAGAGGTTTACCTGGCTTGCTCAATCCTGAATCTTCAGTGCTGAACAGTGCCTGGTACACAGCAGGAGCTCATTACATGTTTGTAGAATGAGGGAAACAGTGCCACCTAAAACAAATCTAAAAGTGTTGAAGGGACTAGAAAGAGTATGGTCCCAGCTGGGGAAATTATATGATCAAAGCTGAGAGGGACCACAGATGTCAGTGATTCCAGCCTCTGCTGTCACATCTATTGTACAAATGAAGGCACTGTCATGGAGAAGGGAAGTGATTTTCCCAGGGTCACAGAGCGTTACGGGCTAAATTTTGTCCCCCTGAAATTCATATATTGAAGTCTTAGCCCTGAGTACCTCAAAATGTGACTGTATTTGGAGATAATCTTTAAAGAGGTAACAGTGTTAAAATGAGGTCATTCAGGTGGGCCATTAACAAATATAACTAATGTTTTTGTTTGTTTGTTTGTTTTTAGAGACAAGCTGTCGCCCTGGGTAGAGTGCCATGGCATCATAGCTCACAGCAACCTCCAACTCAGGCTCTAGTGATCTTCTTGCCTCAGGTTTTCTATATTTAGTAGAGACAGGGGTCTCGCTTTTTGCTCAGACTGGTTTCGAACTCATGAGCTCATGCTATCCACCCACTTCGGCTTCCCAGAGTGCTCGGATTACAGGAGTGAGCCACCGCGCCCGGCAACTAATGTTTTTATAAGAAGAAATTAAGACACAGGTACACGCAAAGAAGGAGACCACGTAAAGATGCAGGGAGAAGACAGTCATCTATAAGCCAAAGAGAGAGGCCTCAAAGAAACCAACCTTGCCAACACCTTGATCTCAGACTTCCAGCCTCTTGAACTGTGAGATAAATTTCTGTTGTTTAAGCCACCCAATCTGAGGTACTATGTTATGACAGCTCTAGTAGACGAATATATACAGAAAGTGAAGGCAAAGCTTAAGCTAGAAGCCAAGCCTGCTGAATTTCTATCCTTGGCTTTTGGATGATAGCACCAGTTGATGCATTCAGTGTTCTCCCCAACACCCCTTCTTAGGAGGACAGTGATAATGCTAAAAGCTAACTCATTTATAGTGTCCAGTATTTACCAAGCACTCTTCCAACCATTGATACTTTACATACATTAGTTCATTTCATTTTCTCAATAGCACTGTGTAGTAAGAACTGTTCTGTTATCTCATTTTTACAGAGAAGGAAACTGAAGCACAAAGACATTTAGCAACTTGCCCAAGGGCACACAGATTCCAGGTGCGGGAGCTGGGATGCAGTTCAGGCAGTCAGCTCCAGGAATATGCTTCTAATATCAGGCTCCTTAACTGGTTATTGGGGTTTCTCTACAAGCCAAGGACATTTTCAAAGGTGAGAGGTAATGGCACTGAGAGGCATCACTGGGTTGGCCTTCATATAGCCATTAGATATGGGTACACTTATCCCAGTCTGAACTAGCTCATTAGAGGTACAAAACAAATGAGTGGAGGAGAACAGCCTGGCTAAAGAGTGGGGTGTTAGCATTTATTTCCTCCAGAATCTTTTGTTTGTTAGCTATCAGTGCAGACCCACTGAAGTAGCAGATTTCAAGCTTCCCTTAGGTTCAACATTTTCTAAATCAGTCTTTGAAAATGTAAGAGCCAACCTGCTTTGGGCAAAGCACTTTTCAGTAAGAGACATGGGTTTGAATCCTCCCTCCCCCACTTACCAATTGGTGAGTTGGGGTTTATGAAACCAGTCTGAACTTCAGTTTCTTTTTCCGGAAGATGGAGAAAATAACAACCACTTCATGGATTAAACATAATGTATGCAAAACACCAGCATAGGTGCCAACACATAGTGAGTGATCAATAGCAAGAACTCTGATTAGTTAAGAAAAATGACCACAACCCAAATTTCTCTCCTCTGGAAGGCTTCATGCTAACCTGTCTGAATTAATTTCTTTTTCTTCCGGCTTTTGATGGAAATTGCTTGCCCTTACACTTGTCATGCCGTTTGTCCTTCTTTGTATCATAGAAGGGCCAGGGAAGCAGGAGCTTACCAACACTGAGAATGACAATGGGGATTCTTTCCCAGGTGGCAACCTGTATATCCATTCATCCACTCAGTAAAGTTGTGATGAGTACTTACCATGTCCCAGTGCTATGTTGGGCACTGGAAGTTCCAAGATGAATACTACATGGTTCCTGCCCTCAAAGGGCTTGGACTCTTGGGGTAACCTAGGGCTGGTATGCCCAATAGGCAGAGAGACTACACTAATATTAATAATAATGAATCTGCAATTTTGTTGTATCATGGTAGTACTTTTCATGGGAAAACTCAGCACTTTGGATTTCTAGACTCTTTAAGGGAGTCAGTGTTGCCACTTCTTTTACAAATTAGCTTCCGAAGCTCAATGCTCTGGTTCAGCTTAGCAACAGACACATTACAAAGAATAATTACAAAGAACTGTGTTAAATACTGGACTAGAAAAGCCCCAGAATTTCCTGGGGGCTGCGGTAGGAGAGCCCAATGCCCCACTGGAGTGCCCCAAGGGCAGGAACCACACTCATCTTTGCTTAGTAGACCTTCAAGCTGGACAGGGTTTAAATGCCAGCTTCTCCAGTACGGTCCTCAAAAGGGCATGTGGGAGTGTGTGTATGTGGGGGTGATGTCTTGCCCAGTCTTCCTTTAAGCTGCGTGTTATCTGTTTTGTGTGAGGAATCAGAACTCCAAATGGTAGAAGTAACTTGCCCAAGATAACACGAATGGAGAGTGGCAAATATTTTAACAGCTAGCATCTACTGATTCCTTTGTATAAGTATAAGCAGTGAGTGAGGGGATTTACATGCTTTTTCTAATTTCAACCTTCTGGCAATTCTATGAAGTAGGTACCCTTATCTTCCCAATTTCACATATAAGGAAATGGAGATAAAAGATTTTCACAAAGTCATCTAGCCATTAAGTAGCCAAGTCCTTATTTGCTCTCAGTAGATGGTGGTTTATGTTGGAATAACAGTCTGAACATACCTGTGTGAACGTAGGGCAGGTGGGCACCAGGTGGAGGGTCGGATCTCGGGCTAGGGCCTGGGGAGCGCATACTGAGGGGCGGGCAAGGGGCGGAGCCTCCACTGGGTCTTTCACAACTGGCCTCAGGGCTGCTGGCAAGTCCCGCCTCCAGCAGACGCTAGACGGGGATTGGTTCTCGTGGTTGATTGATAACACAGGGCGCGAGCGCCTACCTCCGCGGCAGAGGCGGGAGCGCCAGCAGGAAGTGTGAGAAGAGGTGGCCCAGGGCGGGCTGGCGAGCGGGCTACTGACGGCTCTTTGCTACTTTTCCGCCGCCGCTGTGGGTCCCTGAGGAGATGGAGGGGCCGGGGCTGGGCTCGCAGGTGAGTGCTCCCGGGCGGTGACTGTCAGGGGGGACCGGAGAGCGGGTGCGGCTGTGGAAAGAAAGAGGGTTATGCATGTGAGGCAGCTCGATGAGGGGATTTCGGGGGCGGCGAGGCCTGGGCTGGGGAAGCGGGAGCCTGAATACACCAAGAATGAAGCTGGGGATTCTGTCCCAAGCGACCGAGGACGGATGGGTGAGGGCCCTAGCCAGCCTCTTCAGCCTCCATCCCGGGACCAGGGCGCCCCCTAGGGCCGGCGCTCCGAGTCCGGCTGGGACCGCTGTGGGGCCTAGAGAGGACTGGGTGGCGGTTCCTGGGAGAGGTGTCAGGTGACACACCTGAGTTGGACCGGCCCTGCATGACCTTGGCCAGGAGTCTGAGCGGTTCTATTGATTTCTTTTTCATCCTAAGCGCCCGGCACCCGCCTTCGCCCCACCCAGCCCTGTCCTTAGCTCCTGTTCCTTCATTTCTTGCTTACTCCTTGAAAGAATTAAGGCTGCTTGTTATGATGGAGGAAAGGGCATGGCTCCGTGATAGCGACCTGCAAAATCCCAAAGGACTATATTCTGTGGAGAAGGTATATAAAAGTCATATGTAGTTCTAGAGACCAAGAGCGGCCCAGTTGTAGGTAAATGTTGGCTCCAAGAGAACAAGGTTTTTGTCCCTTCTGCTTATAGCCCTTTCCCAGTGCCTAGATACTGACTGACATATTGTAGACGTTCATTTATTTGTTGAAGAAAGGAAGAATTTCCAGATTCATCCACTTTTAATGAGTGCTTTGCAATTCCAGTTGCTTTTATATGCATTATTTTATTTTATAATTGAAGCATATATTATCCCCATTTACAGATGAGAAAACTGAAGAACGAGTTAGGTGGTAGATTTTCATGCCACTTGAGATCATCAGATTATTTGATCCCTGAAAAGGCCTTTCTAATCCTGAAAATTCCTTATGCTCCCACCTTTCCTTTCTTTCAACAGTCCCGTGTAGGTTTAACTGAGGAACCAGACATCTGGAGAAGTGTCAGGGTGTGCTTATTGGGTAGTCTCGAATTTTGACAGGAAAAAAATGGCTTGCAGACAGACCTAATTTTACAAAAGGGTGTTGAATCCTCACGTGGAAACTATGCCTCATTCTTTTTCTCAAAGGGTCTGAAAGAAAAGTTGGTAGGAATAGCTATCCTGTCTTAATCACTGACACTTATTTAGAAAAACCTTCAAGTGCTTAAAGTTCACTCTCTTATGCTGAAGATCAGACAGCCCGGCCTTGGTTTCCTGACTTATGGATGGAGAGAATAATTCAGAGGTAGAAATTAGTGAAGCAAGGCAGAGAGATCATTGATGTTGTTAATCATTAATATATGAGTAATAATTAAAGAAGTTGTTCACTTTTTCAATAATAATGTTAAGACTTTACCTGTCTATGTTGCTTTACAGTTTGCAAAATACTTCTATGATCCTGTGATGGGGGGGAAATGATTATTCTAGTTTTAGATTTGAGAACTGACGATCAAAAAGTTGGAGTAATTTAGTACAAGCCAACTAGCTGCTAAGTGATACAGCTAAGACCAAGACTTTATTTGTTCATTCAGCAATATGTTGTGAAAGTCTATTAGGTATTAGACACTGTTCTAGGTGCTGGTGTTAAATTATCAAACAAAATAGATAAAAGTATTACTGCTGTCATTGAGCTTGGTTCTCTTGATTCCAAGTTCAGAGCTAACGAGTTCATGCCAGAATTTGCCTATATGATCTGGTGCTGGGTTTCCTTTTGACCTCATCTTTTACTATCTTGGTTACTCAGTCAACTCCAGCCACATAGGCCTCAGGGCCTTCATATTTGCTCTGCCTGGAATACTCTTATGTTGTGTAGCCATTTAGCTTATTCTACCTCTTTAAAATCTTGACACAGTGTCACCTCAGTATGGCATTCTGTTACCCTCATATTTGAAATTGCCATCATCAGTCCTGTCAGCAACACTCCTTAGCTTCCTTCCTTGCTTTACATTTCTTCTCAGTGTTTAATACCATTTAACATATTTATTAGTCCTATTTATTGTTTCTTTACCTTCCACTGAATATAAGTGCTATAAGGGCAGTGATTTTTATCTGTTACGTTCACTGTATAGGCCTGGCATCTAGAATAGTACCTGGTACTAGTGGGTACTCTGTAAATACTTGTCCAATGGATGAACTTGGAAATTTAACTCTGGTTCCATTAACATAAGGAGTTTTAATAACTGTCAGATCTCTCTTTCTCTCTCTCTCTCTTTCTCTTTCTTTCTTTTTGCTTATATATCTGTCAGGATAGTGACCCTCATCACAGTTTTGAGTTTGATTTTCTAGATCTTGGTTTTCTCTTAAACTAATGCCCACTGTAGCATCAACAATACTTAAATACTATTTAGATAAATAATTGAATTCATGACATCTTTGTTTGAGAAATCCTATATGATCCCCTTTATAGCTTAAAGATGCCCCAGTTATTTATTGTGGTATAAATTGCCCCAGCATATGGGAGTATAAAACAGCCACTATCATGCCCTTGGGTTCTTTGTGTCAAGAATTTGGACAGGCTTGCAGGAGAGTAGGTTATACAAGGGTAAATGTCTGGTCATTAAAGAACATCTTGAAATTATATTCAGAAGTTAGGTTTATATGTGTAGTTGTATATTTCTCTGAGACTTAAAAGATTGACATTATCTTGGTAACAGTTTCCAAAAGAGTCATGACATTAGGAATATCTGAGAACCATTGGTCTAACCTTTTTACTTCTCCCACTGAGACTTAGAAATAATAACTTATTTTCCAAAGATCTATAGCAAGTGAGGGGCAGACCTCAGATCTTGGGGCTCCTGAAGCAGTGCCTTTTCACTGCCATTCTAGTGATCTAGTCATGATGGTGATTTTGATTGATTATTTGCTGTCACCTGGAGTCTACCCATTCTTCTGTTCAAGGCATGAGGAGTTTGTTTTACTACACTCTGAGGATGGGGAAGAGAATATCTTCCTAACTAGGATGTAAGCTCCTTAAAAATCAGGGATCTTGTCTGTTTTGTTTATTGCCATATCCCTGAATGAATGATTGATGAAGACTCTTGTGACTTTACTGGCATGGTAAGAATTTACCATGCTTAGTCTATTCTGTTATCTTAACATTGTACACAATCATGTAACAGTAAAGCTTCCACATCCATAAATAGTGTTTGTTCATGAGTGAAAGCTTAACCAGTGCACCAAGTCAATAATGATATTACTATTAGGGCCATACATCATGGGAGTTAAAAGAACTTTATAGCTATATTTATCTACCCAAAGCTGAAGATAGGGTAAATGATTAGCCACCATCATACAACCAACATGAGAGTAATAGGAATCTGGTTAGTTCCTATTATGATCAGGAGAGATTAGGCTGAGCAAATATTGCAGAAGCAGAGACTCAGTCCTTTCTTCTGTACTTATGAGACTGAGAGTTGCTTTTCTACTTCTCTGTATGTCTTTACCCTCCTTTTCCTGACAATCCTTCAATTTTACAAACTAGATATTTCAGTTCCCCTCTGTTTGAACAGGGGGACAGGAACAGGTTTCAAAGTTTATATTATCATGAGTTGTAACTCCATGGGTTATAATGTGGGTCATGTTATAATAAGAATTGACAATGTATTTCTAAATTATATTTGTTAATTAATAGCTCAATATATACTAATGGCAAGATTTGAATTAATAGTTGTATCCCAAAGGGAAGGGTCAGGGACTCACGCCATTGTTGTTCTACATCAACACATACACAAAATAAAACATTGGTGGGGTCAGTCCCTGAATACCCCTGCCCCTAGAGATATAACTGTTTTAAAAATAGCAGGATATAAATCTGCCTCAAGTTAGCCTTTTTGATAATTTTGAATTTTTTTGGAGAGTGGCTGACTTGTCAAACTGGATTAGATTGTCTTTGTTTATACTTCCTGTTACTGATGAAGAGCTGCTATGAATAGAATTGTCTGCGCTGCCATTTTCTTTTTTGCCTATACTGTACTATCTGTTACCTTAATTCATGGCTTCCTTATACAAATGGTTTAGGCCATTTGCTCATTTGGGGAGTGGTAAGTTAGTTAAAATTCAGTAATATAATTTGAAAATTACTTAACCTGTTCTATATATCTACAGTAATTTCCTGAGGGTCTTATTGTCAACCCCTCTGTTTGTGGAACCTTTACTCTGCTTTCAGCTACCTTATAAGCTGAGTAGGAGGGACCTGCTTGATATACACATCAGTGAAATTGCCAGTGTTAAAATTAAGAAAGCTTAAAAAACTCAAATTTGTAAATGTTATTTTTCCTTTTTTAGAAAAAGAAAAAGGACTTAAAGAATTATATGTGAGTATCTGCACATATGGCCTTAAATATACTTTCCTCACATTGGAGACCATTGACTTCATTGACTTTTTTTCATTGACTTGTTTTTATGTTATAAAAACATAGGAAGATGTTTTATCTTACAAAAACAAGGAAGATATGGGCTTTGAATTTATATACTCGTTTTAGGTTTTACTTTGATCTGGATTTAGGTAAAAATTGATTACATGAAGAGAAGGTATCCTCTGTTCTCTTTTCTCTTACTGTTCTCTTCTCTTACTGATATTTAGTCATATAGAATCATATATTGCCTTTTATCATCATTTTACTTTGATTGCCTCTACTGTATCTTTGCTATTAGACTTAAGCTCCTGGAGGATAGATACCCATGTCTTCTTTGTGCCCCTAGCATAATGCTTTGAATGTCATAAACACACTGTAATTAATTGCTAAATAAATAAATGTTCTGAATTGTGGATATTCTTTACTTTGAAATGTATGATCCTTCTCAACTTCATACATTAAAAACGAAGATGAGACCCTTAACTTCTTAAGACTTTCTAAGAAGCAATAAATTTGTATTTGTAGTGTGAGTCAATTTTCCTATTATGAAAAATCTGCATATAAGCAAAGGATTAATCTTCCTAACATATAAATAGGAACAGATGCACATAATTTACTAGAAAAACAAGTGAATTGTGAAAAGGTACTCCACAAAAAAAGAAAATGCTGGAAGGCCAATATATATAATAATAGAAACAAAACACTGACTCATTAGCAACTAGGGAAGTACAAATGAAAAACAGGATGCCATCTTTTAGCCATTATATGGACCAATTTGCAAAAAGATTGACACTATCCAGTTCTGGGAAGGTTTGCAGGGAAAAAGAATTCTTATGTACATAGCTGTTGGGATTGAATTGAAAAGGGTATTTGGTCAGTATCTATATTTATGTATAAGATGCATTTATTTTTTTGACCCAAAAGTCCTCCTTTGGGGTAATCAATCCTATAGAACTAAAATGTACAGTATATTAATTGTAGGATTGCTTATAGAATTGAAAGGCTGAAATCAGCCTGTACCACTAACAATAGAGGAATGGTTGAATAAATTATGCTCAATTTATACCGTGGAATAGTATCCAACTATTACTGACCTGCAGGGCTATAGGTGATACATTGTTAGGTGAGAAAATCAAGTTGAATAATGCGTATAATATGATCTCATTCTTTGTTAAATTATTTAAAATTATGTATATTCAGTATGATACTTATGTTAAAATATAACATAAAAACAAGGAAGGATACAAGGATACACCAAACTGTTACTAATGGTTATTTCTGGCAGTATGGTATTAGAGGTGAAGGTGTCAAGATTGTTAGCACTGTATTGACTTCTGTATTGCTACATCTTTAAAATTAATATATATCATTTTATAATTTTAAAATTTTTGTCTGGGTACAGTGGCTCATGCCTGTAATCCTGGTACTCTGGTAGGCCATGGCATATGGATTGCCTGAGCTCGGAAGTTGAAGACCAGCAAGAGCAAGACCTCATCTCTAAAAATAAATAAATAAATAAATAATAGCCTGGCATTGTGGCAAGTGCCTGTAGTCCCAGGTACCAGGGAGGCTGAGGCAAGAGAATCACTTTGAGCCCAAGAGTTTGAGGTTGCTGTGAGCTACGTATGATGCCATGCCACTCAACTGACAAAGTAAAACTGTCTCAAAAAAAAAAAAAAATTAAGTTAAAAAATTAAGTTTAATAGGCCAGGAGTGGCAGCTCAAGCCTCCAATCCTAGCATTCTGGTAGGCCAAGGCAGGAGGATTATTTGAGGCCAGAAATTCAACACCAGCTTGGGCAACATAGGGAGATGCCATCTCTTTAAAAAAAAAAATTTTGGTGCAATGGTACATGTCTGTGGTCCTAGCTTCTCCAGAGGCTAAGTCAAGCAGATCACTTAAGTCCAGGAGTTTGAGGCTGCAGTGAGCTATGATGGTACACTTCAGCGTGGGCAACAGGGTGAGACCTTATCTCTAGTTAAAAGAAATAATAATAACTTTCATATAAAAAATAGACTAGCATGTGAAAACCCCTCACTGTACCCCAGAAGTGCATTAATGTACATAGTTACCATTCAATAAAAAAAGACTAATTTCTCCATCAGTATTAGCTATACTTTTTTTTATATCTGTTACTAATTGACAAAATTCTTGAGTATAGTACATCTCATACTCAACTCTTTGTTTTGTAATTGAATATGATTATAATTACTGTGATATCATGAAAAGAATCCTAAAGTAATGTTCTTATTTACATTTTAATCTCACTGCCTACATATTTATTTTTAGCTATGTGTCACTGTGTGTGTGTGTGTGTGTGTATTTATTTACCAAATAAAGCAGAACTTACCTATTAAGAAGAACAGGTAGATTGGAAAAGAAAAACACCAGAATTCAAAAAACCACTGAACCAGTACCACTTTTCTCTTTGGGTTGCCCCCAGCCTAAACTTAAGTCCTGGTAGAAAGCATCAGTGGAGACAGAGAGAGCTCCATGAAAAGCCATCTAGTTCAAGGTCAAGGAGAAGGAAAGTGGTGGTCTGCTGTCAGCATAGACACCAGAAATTCTGGAGGGAGAACTTTCTGAAGAATAGTGATTCCAAGACACTTAGAAGGGACATCACAAGTATAATCCATAAAAGAACAGATTGATAAGTTGGATTTATTCAAAATTTAAACTTATGCTCATGAAAAGAGGCTTTGAAGAAATGGAAAAGCTACCAAGCAAGAGAAAATATGTACAAATCATATATCCGACAAAGGACTTGTATCTAGAATATACAATATAAAAATTTCTCAAAACTTAAAACAAATAGTCCAGTTAAAAATTGGACAAAAACACTTGAGCAGACACTTCATAAAAAGATATACAGTGGCATATAAACACCTGAGAAGATTGTCACTTCCTTAGCCTTAGGCTATTTAAGACCATCATGTGATACCCTTATACACCTATTAGACTGATGATACCAAGTGCCAGTGAACATGCAGAGCCATTGGAACTTTTGTGCTTGTTAATGTCAGATGGTACAGCCCTTCTGGAAAAACTTCTCACAAAGTTAAATATTCCTATCATATGGGCAACAATCTCACTCTTAGAGAAATGAAAACATAGTCATACAAAAGCTTGTACATGAATATCTATAGCAGTTTTATTCATAATTCCAATGTATACCAAAAAGTTGATTTTATATAAATTAACTTTAAAACAAAACAAAACCCTTTGTCCCTGTACAGAACTTGAATGGGTATGAGCTTATTTCAGTAAAATTATCATTTCTTAAACCTTTTTTTTTGAACTCTTAGTGAATAAACTTTGGCAGAGTATTTCAAATGTCTTCAATTCTTTATTTTTAATGGCATATTTATCCATTAAGATTGATTTTTTAAAAAAATACTGAAAAATTATTCAGAAAGATCTGGTGAATAAGGTAGGTGAAAACTGGGCAATTTTATTTATGATAAATAATAAACTGGGATTACAAAAATAATAAGCCCAGTTGATTTCTAGGAATGGTTTGCTAGGTATAGTCATGTATTGTGTAATGAGATTTCAGATAAGGTTGGATGGCATATGAGATAGCAGTTGGAGTAGTAGACTATACCGAATAGCCTAGGTTTGTAGTAGGCTGTACCATCAAAGTATGTGAAAGAATACTCTATGATGTTCTTACAATGACAGAATTGCCTAATGACATATTTCTCAGAATATATTCCTGTTAAGTGACATGTGACTGTATTTAATATGACCCTCCAATTGAACACACTAAAGGATGCTAAATATAGTCTCAAAGCATTGTATTTTATATTTTTTATGCTATTGTAAAATTTTTTTAAATATTATTTAGGATTTTCTATGTATATGATCATGTCTGCAAATAAAGGTGTTATTTATTTCTTTTCTAATCTGTATATGTTTTTTTTTGTTGTTGTTGTTTTATTTCTTGAAGTAGCCTTTTTTTTGTTTTTATTTATTGTTGGGGATTCATTGATAGTACAAGAAACCAGATTACACTGATTGCATTTGTTAGGTAAAGTCCCTCTTACAGTCGTGGCTCTCTGTATGTTTTTTAATTCTTTTTCTTACTCTATTGTACTGTACTATGTAGAACTTTAATACAGTGTTGATTAGAAGTGGTGATAATAGGCATCCTTGCATTGTTTCCAGTTTTAGAGTAAAAGCAGCTAGTTGTTTGCCATTAAGTTGATGGTAGCTGTCAGTAACTTATAAATCTATTTATCAGATTGGGGAGGTTCCCTTCTTTTCCTTCTGTTGAGAGTTTTTACCCTCAGTGAGTATTGAATTTTGTTAAATGTTTTATTCTACTGTGATGAGTTTGTACTTTTTCCTTTATTCTGTTAATATGATGAATTATATTGATTTATTTTGAGATGTTGAAACTTCATGTTCCTGGATTCATTTTGCTAATATTTTGCCAGATCTTTCTTAGCATCTTTTGGTGTGTTCAATTGGAAGGTCATATTAAATGCAGTCACATGTCACTTAACAGGATTTTTGCATCTAGGTTCATAAGGGATATTGGGTCTATAGTTTTCTTTACTTGAAATGTCTTTGTTGGTTTTGGAATAGTATAATGTTACCTCATAAAATGAGATGGAAACTTCTGTTTTTTGAAGGAATGTTATTATTTTTTCCTTAAATATTTGATAGAATTTATCAGTTAAGTTATATGCAGCATGCAAAAATATGTAACCAAAAAAATTTTATGGGAAAGTTTTTAATTTATGAATCCAGTTTCTTTAATAGATATAATGTTATGTATTTCTTTTTAATTTATTTTGATACTGTGTGTCTTTGAAGGTATTTACACATTACATTTAAGTTGCTAATTTACTGACATAAAGTTGTTTAGAATGGTCCCTTATTTTTTCAATACTTATAGGATATTATAATGATATCCCTTTTTTAAAACTTTATAATTGATATTTATAATTGATACCTTCTCATTTTTCTTGATAAATCTGATTAGAAGTATATCAATGTTATTGGTTTATTGTTTGCAAAGAACCAGCTTTCCAAAGAAAATACAATGATTTTCTGTTTTATAATTCATGGATTTCCTCTCTTTTTATTATTTTCTTCATTCTATCTACTTTGAATTTAACTTTCTCTATATTAAGGTAAAAGCATAGATAAATTATTGTACACTATTCTTAATGTAAGTGCTTAAAGGAATACATTCCCTTTAAACACTGCTCAGGCTGCATCCTACATAATCTGATATGTTTTCATTTTGATTCTGTTCAGAATATTTTCTAATTTTTCTTTGTTTTTTTCTTTGACTATGGATTATTTAGAATTATGCTTTTTAATTCCCAAATATTTGCTTAGTGTTTTTACATGGCATATCTTTGTCCATTTTGTTACTTTAAACCATGTATATTTTTATATGTAAAGTAGGTTTCTTGTAGATAGCATATAGTTTATTTTTTTTAATCCAGTCTAATAGTCTTTGTCTTCAGGATTTTTAAGACCATTTGCATTTGATGTGATTATCATTATAGTTGGGATAAATATGAGGTCTGACAATTAAGTTTGTCAGTGTATCTTAGAGAAAGTGCTACAACCTTATTGCTGAATGGTCACTTTGGAAGTATTCCCTTTTGGAAGCTATGTGCTGATAGCAGTGCCTAGTTCACCCTTCAAAGCAATTTTGGAACTCTTTTTCTGGAATAACCATCAGAGGTATCATCTTATAGCACACAAAAATATGTAACCAAAAAAACCCAAAAAAACCCCTTAGCTTTAAAAGAAAAAAACAGCCATACAACCACACAAAAAATGGTTGATGTTCACAACCAAAATGAACATCACTCAGCAAAACATTGACACAAACACAGCTGCTGATATATTAAGCTTATGAAACCTTACTGAGTTGTTTATACAGTGCTGCCAAGGTAAAGCACACAGTGGCAAGTTCGTGAATTTAACTGTCAGACCTCATATGCTTCTTTGAAAATAACATATCCTTTATCTTAAGCTTGTTTTTAAAATTATCTTTTTATCTTTATCATTGGTATTTTAGTGATTTGATTATGGTATTTCCTAGTGTAGGATTTTGGAGTTTGTCCTGCTTGGCATTCTTTGAGCTTCTAGTTGCTGTGAGTCTATAATTTTTACCACATTTGGAAGGTTTTTGGCCAGTAGTTGTTCAGATATTTTTAAAAAGTTCTTCCTCCTCTTCTCCAACTCCAATTGCATATATTCAGCCTTTTCCTTTCTGTGTTTCATTTTGGATACTTTTCATTGTTGTGTCTTCAATTCAGTGGTCTTCCATACTACTAATCTGTTATTAATCTCATCTAGTGTAATTTTTATTTTAGAGATAGTTTTTTATCTGTAGATAATACCTAACTTTTCATAATATCTTCAATTTCTTTGCTCATTTTGTTCATATTTCCCTTTATTTAAATTTTTCTCCATAGTTATATTAGCTGTTTTAATGTCTTTACTGCTAATTTTGTCATCCTTATTTCAAAGTCTGATTGTTCTGGTTATGAGTCACATTTTTACTGCTTTTCTGGTATGTTTAGTGAGTTTTGAATTGATGTGGACTTTGTATGTGCATGGTGTTGAGTATCTGGTATTTATTGCCTTCTTAAAAAGAATTGAGTATTGTTTTGGCTGATGGTAAAGTTAATGTTGCTCAGTTTCAGTCATTTGAAGCATGGTTTTAAGACTTATTTAGAGTGGTTCTGGGGTAGCCTTTATATAAAGATTTAAAAATGTAAAACTGAAATGTACTTTTTAGGGTTGATGCATAATGGATAAAATTATAAAGAAAAGCAAAAGATAATTATTACTGAAGTCAGGAAATGGTCTTGTTAGTGTGAGAATGTGTTAGAGTATAGCACTTGTCAGGGCAATCTTCTAGGGTGTTGGAAATAGTTTCATTTCTTAACCCAGGTGATGCTCTCATGGAGGTTTTTTTCTGTTCTCTACACTTTAAGAAAAAAAAAATTCATATGTGTATATAAAAAATGTAATATTTTAAGAGTTTAAAAATGTAATCAGTCTCATTTTTTATATGGCTTTGAGGATCTATGTGTATTTGACTTAATAAATTTTTAAAAAATCATTTCAATGTAATGTCATTGGAATAATTAATAATATCCCAAGGAGACTGTTTTGAAGATGTAAGTTCTGGTGTAATTGTTTTTAAAAAATAGTTTTTTCAATTTTGGATAGGCACCCATTAATTTGCTTAATAAGTACCATTAAGGAAGGTTGTACTTTAAGGTGTCATTTCTTTAGAGAAAGCAATATAATATGTTTTATTAAAGTTGAATACTTTCACTTGAATCTGTTCTTGCTTGGGATTCTCAGTAGTTTGAGATTAGATTGATTATCATGTAAATGAAAGGTAAGATGTCTCACCATTATTAGGGTCACACTGTAGATCTGGCTTTTTTTTTTTTTTAGACTATTTATTTAAAATATATGTAAACAGTATATACACTTGATATATTTGTGCTTTCAGGAAACTTTGAGAAATGTTCAGCATTCTATCTTTAGCTGAAATAGTCTTCCCAGTAAAAGTAGGTCTTTGTTTTGAAGTGTTTCTGTGAGCCTCATTTATGCTAAATAAAGACTTTAACCCCCTCCTTTTGCCTGCTTATCCACCAAATATTTTAGCAAAGTTGTTGACAAGTGTCAAAAATTGCTGATCTAAATTTATTTTCTCTCCAAGAAGTGATAATGAATCCAAAAGGCCGTGGTAGTACAAAGAAGAAACAAAATACATCTTCAGAATGGATATTTGATCTTAACTACTTTGGGGGGATTATTTCCCCCTTTTTAATAATGTTAGAGAGTCCTGTATTGGGTTTCTGCTAAGGTCTAAGCTCAGTGTTTGAGATTAGAAATGCTCAATCAGTTCAGATAGCCAATCTAAGATAATACTTTGTTGAAAGAGAAATGTTTTAGGTTGTCATTGGCTGCTACTTCTAATGGGCTGTCTGAATATAACATTTGTGGATTAAGTTGATAGGACTGTCTTGGCAGTAATTCCTTTTACCCTCACCAAACCCTGCAGTCACTTCTGCATTAGTTTTCCATTAACTAAGTAACAAATTACCCCACAATTAGAACACCTGTTTTATTAGCACCATCTTCTAATCAACTGAGTTAGTGGCCTCATATCACACCTATTTATTACCTCAGAGTTTCTGTTTGGCTTAGTCCAGATATGGCTTAGCTGGGTCCTCTGGTTAGGGTCTCACAAGGATGATGTGATGACTGAACTGTGTTCCATTCTGGAGCTCAGGGCCCCCTTTCACGCTCATGTGGTTATTGGCAGAATTTGTTGTCACGGTCTCAATTTTCTTTCTGGCTATCAGCCAGAAACTGCTTTCACTTCTAGAAGCTGCCCACAGTTTCTTGCCATGTGACCCATCAGTGCATCTTACTTTTCTGAGGCAAGCAAAAGAATCTCTTTCCTCATTCAGCTAAGACAGTCTTATATATGTAATATAATCATCGGAGTGATTGTCCTATCACTTTTGTCATATTCCATTACCTAGAAGCAAGTCACAGGTTCTGCCCTTACTCAAAGGGAAAGGATTATACAAAAACTTGATTCACTGGATGGGTCTCCTTATGGTGTATTCACCACAACCCCACAAAACAGGGGCTTGGTGGCCTTCCTGCTGTGTCATGAGCCTCTATCCCAGGCATCCTCAAACTACGGCCTGCGGGTCACATGCAGCCTGCCTAGGACATTTGTCCTACCCGCTGGGTGTTTTTGCTGCTGCTGCCTGTCCTGCTTAGCAGCCGACTTGTCCCGGGGCCCACTGTCCAGCCCTCCCAACCGTCCGAGGGACAGTGAACTAGCCCCCTGTTTAAAAAGTTTGAGGACCCCTGCTCTATCTACTACAAGTAAGAAGGTCCATTTGTGCCTTTTCAGATGACCTTAGTTTCATGGCAAAATGTGTAATTTGGATTTTTCTAATATTAAATATTTTCCCTAGTGAACAGAATTCAGATAATTTTCTCTAGGATATACTTCTAAGACTCAAAAAAAAATTCAAATTTATAGGGAGTTTTGACAGTAGCAAATGCTTCATTATGTAACTGAATATGACATTCTTTTCTATGCTTTTGTCAAATTGCTCTTGTTCTTCAGTGCAGGAATCACAGCCATGGCCCCCACCCTCCAGGATTTGGTCGATGTGGCAACTGTACACATGAAAACAAGGAACTTGCCAAGGCAAGAGAAGCTCTTCCTCTTATAGAGGACTCTAGTAACTGTGACATTGTAAAAGCTACTCAGTAAGTCTTCCAAATGCTTTGTTGTATCCTTATGCATATATTAATAATAATGTATGTGCAGTTTATGATGCCCCATATGCTTACCTTCCTCACTTGATCGTGGTGTTCATTAACACCACCACTAAGTGTGTTTGTCATACCTGCATCAGAGTACTTAGTATAGTGTCCCTTACCTGTTTACATACTAGGCTCTCGCACTAAGATTATGGGCAAACTTGTTAATAAATGCATATTTTCATCTTTGTCTTATATTAGGGATCCAACAAATGTTTGTTGAACAAATAAATGACTTAAATGATGCTAAAACTAGACTCTTAATTTGAAACACAAATCTGAGTCTTTAAAATACACTACAAGCTAAGTATGTGGATAAGATGAAAAATAACAGCTCACATTTATAGATATTTTTAAATAGTCATTTGTTTATTAAGTACTTTCTATATGCTTATACTGGGTATGCTAGAAGAAAGACACTAAGGTAAGGTGGAAATATATGTTCTCTGACCACTTGAAACATACAGTGTGTTGTTTTGCTTACACTAAAAATGGAAGTTCATTTTGAAAGTTTTCCCTCAAGATCTCCCTATGTGGGGGTTAACCGTAAGTCAGTTATTTCCAGCATTTTCACCCTTATGGATTATCAACATCCATCCTAGCTCTTGCCATTGAACATATTTTGAAATATTTTCTTCATCAAACTACATTAATTAGTAGTCTATTTTCTTAGTAATCAAACATAAGCTGCTCTTGGGTTGCTCATCATATATATTATAAATCATATCCATCAAAATTAGCATGAAAAGGCCAGGCACAATGGTTCATACCTGTAATCCCAGCACTCTGGGAGGCTGTGGCCGGTGGATTGCTTGACCTCAGGAGTTTGAGACCAGCCTGAGCAAGAGGCAAGAGTAAGACCCCGTCTGTAAAAAAAAAAATAGCCAGGCTTGGTGGCAGGCACCTGTAGTCCCAGGTACTGGGGAGACTGAGGCAACAGAATCGCTTGAGTCCAAGACTTTGAGGTTGCTGTGAGTTATGATCCCACAGCAACTCAACCCCAGGGCAACTGAGACTCTGTCTCAAAAAAACTTAGAGTGAAAGGAACTAATGTTACCACACCAATGTGGTATACTTTCTCTTTGCTAATTAAGAACATATATGAACTCTAGGAGCCCTGGGAACCACTACTATGAAGTGATATTATTTCTACTCATACAAATGAAAGTGTTCTCTCTCATTCTTGAATGAGAATGGAAACATTCAAATCTTTTTTTTTTTTTTTTTTGGCTACTTCTGATCATATTATGTGAGAAATTAGGCTATATTCACAGGAAATCTGTGTTAAAAACTCACATTTTGTATCTCTCCTTAAATGTTCTTCGGGTCTTGGACTTTCCCAAGTAGTTGTGGGGGGATCTGGAACGTAGTGTTTGGAAAGGACAAAAGAGAGCTATGTATGTGTTTTTGTATATGTTTGTGTGTTTTCTAAACTGCCAAAATCCTAATTAATGCTTATTCTTCCTATGCTTCTCAAATAAAGGGATTATTTCTTTTCCACTAAAATGTTAAAGATGACATTTAAAAGATGGAGAGTGAGGCAGCGCCTGTGGCTGAAAGGAGTAGGATGCCAGTCCCATATGCCAGAGGTAGCCGGTTCAAACCCAGCCCCGGCCAAAAACTACTAAATAAATAAATAAATAAAAATAAAAGATGGAGAGTATAAATATATGTATGTGTCATTATCAAAAATTTACTTATTAATATTTTTCCTTGGTATTGTCAAACAGATGTCTCTGTCTTGAAAAAATGCCAAAAAGACAAACACATACACACACGCACCCCCAGTTTAGTAAGGCTGAAATTATTTTTAATTCAATCAACAGTGTGGGAAACAGGAAATTCTGCCATTTGTTTTGGCTTTTGACTCTTGAAACGTTTAAGTCCTTCTAAATAGAAATAAATTTTAAAGCAAATGCTTAATAGTTTGGACTTCACAGTTTTTGTTGAAAAGAAATATTGCTAAAGAATGATTTTTTTTTAATTGTATTACTACATAGAGGTATTTGTGGGACTACAAACTAGTACTACCTCTTTGGAAAGTAGTATGACAATACCTCAGAGAACTAAAAATAGTTCTAACCATTTGACCCATCAATCCCACCATGGGGTATTTACTCAAAGAAGAAATGTCATTCTGTAAAAAGGACACTTGGATTTGAATGTTCATAGCAGCAAAATTTACAATTGCTAAGATGTGGAAATGACTCAGTGTGCCCATCAATACGTGAGTGGATTAATAAAGTATGGTATATTTATACCATGGAGTATTACTCAGCTATTTAAAAAAAATGGTGAACTAATACCTTTTATAACAACCCAGATGGAACTAGATACCACCTAAGTGAAGTATCACAAGAAAGGAAAAACAAACACCACACGTGCTCACTTCTAAAATGGAACTAAATGTGTGTGTACATGTGGTAGTAAAATTCAATGAAAATAAAACAGGTGGAAGTGGGGAAGAGGGCATAGGTAAATTCACACCAACAGACCAAATGAATACTATCAGGGGGATAGACATAATATAACCTTGACTCAAACTATACAAAAGTAATGCATGTAGCCAAAACATTTGTACCCCTATAACATTCTGAAATGCAAACTAATTAATTAAAATTTTTAAAGGAAATGTTTCTCACCCTAACAGTCAATGTCTCTCAACTCCATCCTTGCTTTTACATTTCAATTGCCTCTCTTACTTTAGGCTCTCACTGGTATTTATTATTGTAGCCTCTAAAATGGTCTCTCAGTCTCTGTCCTCACCCTATTCTAAGCCGCTTTCATACTGCCACTAATGCAATCTTTCTTAGAATACAACATCTGAGTGCTTTCCTCTTTTAAACCCTTTCTTGGTTTCCCATTGAACCATAGGTAAAGACAAAACTTCATAGCATGGCATAGAAGACGGATGTGGTCTTTACCTACTGCTTCTAGCGTCATCTCTTACCATTCTCTCTTATGCTTTATGCTTTAGCAATGCTAAATTGTGTTTATTTTTCTGAATATCCATGTTGTATCACATCTCTGATTTTTGTGCATGCTATTTCCTCTGCCTGAAATGTCCTCCCCTTCCATCAGCCTATAGGCCAGTAGTGCTCAACCTGTGGGTCACGACCCCTTTTTAACAATGAAAATACATTGCATTAGGAAGGTTGAGAACCACTGCTATAAACTATATCTTAGTTTATCTCACTCAAGAAGGGCTAATCACTCCTATTTCTGCTATACTTTTATCTATATTTTGTTGAATTTATCCCACTCTGAGTTTCCTTTCAGTCTTTCTTCCTTATTGTGAGTTTATTGCATGGGCTTGTTTTGATTCAGGGATAAAACTACAGTGAGGAATCAGCACTATGTGTTTTGGCACATGCTGGGGGATCAAATAAAACTTACTGAAGGAAGACAATGTGACTGTTAAGGTTTACTTAAGAAGATTAAGTTCAACTCCAAATATATTAATCTGATTAGTAAGTAAACCAGGTTTACTTTTGTTATTTGGCTTTGCACCATGTCCTGTTTGTGATCATCTTTGTTGTTAATTATTGCTTTTGTTGGCCAAAAGACAGTTTGACTAAAGTGAAAGCTTTGGTAAAAGGAAGAAATTTTAATATTTGAAATTATTTTAACAATATCAATTATACCTTTTTTTTTCCTTATTTGAGATATGGGATTATTGAACGATGTAAAGAGTTGGTAGAAGCAGGATATGATGTCCGACAACCAGACAAAGAAAATGTGTCACTTCTTCATTGGGCTGCTATTAACAACAGGCTGGAACTTGTAAAGTAAGATGGGATATATGTGTGTTAATTGTGTATTTTTATAATTTTAGACCACTCCTTCATTTATCTTTTTCTTTGAGTGCAAGTATGAGTATTGAGCCATCTATAATCCTTTATTATAAACGAAGTCCTGAAACTTTCTGCCACATACATCAGTTAATGTTTTTTAAAACTAAATGTGGAATACAGTTATAAGTGGACATGTATTAGATTGTATAAAGTATTTATCTTTTATAAAGCATGACTACTTACTCATTTCTTTCTGTTTTATGCCTTAGCATATAAAATGTATATGTTCATGTGACTATGTGTTTTTGTATTATAGAATTAAATACAGGATGACCATAAAGGCCATAACTTTGAGGCTACCCTCTATTAAAAATACTCAAGTTTTAAGAAAATGAAAGTTTATAAAGTTTAAAATATTCTAACACAAATTACACTCACAGGCAGACTCCTTTTCTGTGGAAATAAACTGGTATAATGTTAGATAATACAATGTATGAAATACAACTTTGAGGTAATGAGACTTTTGTAAACCATAGAAGAAAATCAGTCTGATTAACTTATACATTTACTGTATATAATGTATCACATGCCCCCAAGGAAAGAGTAAAACATTCAAATGTCCAACTTTTCTGAAAGGATTTTAAATTAGCTTTTTACTATTTGTAGAATTCATACCCTATTAGTAATTCTAATTTCAAACTGTTGAAAGTGACATAATTTTGCCTTTCTCCTCCCAAGTTAAATAAGAATGTCTGATCCTAAGCCTTTTGCGTATAAACTATTTCAAGAGTGCTGTGGTAGTTAGACTATGCAGAAAGTAGTGGTTATGTGTTTGGTATATAAGTTATAATAGAATGCTAATTACAACAAGAGTTATTACCTATATGCTAAGAATGTTTCACCACGGATATGCCTGATACTGCCAAGTGAATCTTTCAGACTTCTATAAATCTGGGTGTTTTGGGGAGGGTTATTTTCATAATTTTAATTATCTAACATTTATTACTAAGAAAAATTTAGTGTTTTTTTGTAAATATGTATTTTAAGTTTCAAATCTTATTTTTATTTATGTTTGCTTTTAACAGGTTTTATATTTCAAAAGGTGCTGTTGTAGATCAGTTGGGTGGAGATTTAAATTCAACTCCTCTTCACTGGGCTGTCCGGTAAGGTTTCTATAAACACTGAAATTAAATAGGGGCATGTAGCTAGTGGTCACCATATTGGAAAACACAGTTTTAGACAATTCAAAGGACTTTGTTTTCTTTTTTGTTTGTTTTTTTTCCTTTTTTATTTAAAAATAAATGACTGCTTTAAAAAGTTTTCAGAAAGGGTGCTTTTGGTATTTGGTTTAGGGTTCCATTGTGATTATTAAACACAAATATGTATATTGTACTTTTTTATAATTAGAATAAATATTTTTTTCTATTTGTTCACATCAATAAAAGTAGTAGTTCAGCCTATTTGGAAACTTACAGTTGTAATTTTATTTTAAAGAGCTGAATTTTTCTCTCAGGTGAATGTAAAGTATATATCTTTTAGGGTCAAATGAGTCAGCTCTTTTGAAAGTTGCTTCAGGATTAATAAGAAATTTTAAGTATGTCAACTTAGACATTTATTTTCTTTGGTCACTGTCCTCTTTACTCTGATGTGCATTGGCCATCTGAAGCTGAAGTTAATAAGGCTTGATACTTAACAGCTTTTTCTTTTATTTAAATTCTACTTTCTGTGGTTGGTGGGGTTGACATAAACCTGAAACTCAAGTCAATAATTGTTCAGGTAAAGCGAAGAGTTGAATCTTTTCTTCATAGCCAAGAGGTTTGTAGAATAATCTGTGGGTAACTCAACCTCTTTAAGCTACTGAGGTACAGTGATTTACATGACAAATGAAACATGTTCAAGTATAAAAATATATAGTTCTTAAGAATATCACAGTGTGGCCATAGTTTGTAAATATTATACTTCTGTCTATATATCTGACTCATGATTACATTTTGTTTTTAAAATAGCAACAGTAAAGTCTAAGTGATTTTAAAGTCTTATAAACATGTTATATAAGATTATTACATAAGGTTTAAGGTAGATAGTGAAGATACCAAGTTTATAATTTACACTAAAGAATGACTATCCATATAGTTCTAAGTTAGGAGTATCTAAGTAGATGTTTGGCTTAGGAATCTGAGTTTCTCACTGAATTTTTTTCTTTTCTGCATGCTACAGAATAATTTTTTGTCTTTTAATTATAGACAAGGACATTTACCTATGGTCATATTATTACTCCAGCATGGTGCAGACCCCACTCTCATCGATGGAGAGGGATTCAGCAGTATCCACCTGGCAGTATTATTTCAACACATGCCTATTATAGCATATCTCATCTCAAAAGGACAGGTATATTTTAAAATGTGTATTATACTCCCCCTATTATAATTTTAAGAGAGTGGGGAGATTATTAGTAATTTGTCCTCATTTTAAAAGTAAAGGTTAATGGCTGTCTAGGTATTCAAATATTAGCCTCAGTAAGTCTAGCCATTGAATACTGCTTTTTCTGCTTCATTGGTATGAAAAGGACAGGTCATTTAGCTCAGTAACATAAAATTGATGTTTCTGAAACTTATAAGCCTATAATAGTTTTTCTCATAAAACCCAGTAATTTGCAGTGTTTCTAAAAAACATGACTTCAAAGCCCATATTTTCCTCTGGTTAAATATAAAAATGGTAGCAAATCACTAAATTAACCCATCATTTGCTTTCATTATTTGAGCCTAACTGGGAGGCCAATTTGAATGGATGCTTCTTATTATTCTCCAAAGTAATTCTGTAAAAAATGACTTGCCGTAGAGCAGGCATCCTCAAACCGTGGGCCACATGCGGCCTGCTGAGAACATTTATCTGGCCCACCAGGTGTTTTTGCCTCTGTTGCCTGTCCTGCTTAGCAGCCGACTCGTCCCAGGTCCTGCAGTCTGGCCCTCCAACAGTCTGAGGGACAGTGAACTGGCCCCCTGTTTAAAAAGTTTGAGGACCCCTGCGAGGCACAGGTTAAACTTGAGGTTATAGGCAGCAGGAGTTTTACTGTCAACTCTATTTGCCTGAAGCATGCTTTGCAAAGTAGTTTCCGTACTAACAGACTTGTGAAAACATGTTTGCACAAATGCTATTAGAATGATTGTACTCTCTCTAAATAAGCGTTTTTTCTCAGACTTAGCCAATTGAAGTAGAATAATTGTAACTCTTGGGCTTCATTTTGGAAAGATGTATGAGGAGGTGTCTTTCCTGCTTCTCTTGGGACTCCTTCCTAAGTTCTGTTTCTCCAAAGCCTGTAAGAATCTCCTTTTTTATTTGGCTTGGTTGGAACCATTATTGTACACATTTAACCTGGACCTGTTTTATTAAAAGGAATATATCTTCATGGAGATATGATTTCCTTTTTTTCTCTATTCCAAAAAATAAAAAAATATTTTTGTGTGTTTTACTCTTCAAAACTTAATATTTAATTTCAAAAATACAAGTTGCCTTAGAAGATGGGGAGGTCACTATTACTGGAAGTATTTGAGTAGAGGCTGGATAGCTTTGTACTATGTATAAGAAATGGTAGCATGAATTAATGTGTCAACTGAGGTCTAAACTAGATGACTTTTAAGGTTTATATTGTCTTTTATATTTGATGGTGGCTATCAACATCCTACTCTTTTCCTTAGCTATCCTCTGTTCGCATCATACAATGTTTTACATCATATATCCAAATTTTTCCCTTTAAAAATATTTTATCAAGGCCAGGTGCAATGGCTCATGCCTATAATCCTAGCACTCTGGGAGGATGAGGTGGGTAGATAGCTTGAGCTCAGAAGTTCCAGACCAGCCTGAGCAACAGCTAAACCCTGTCTCTATTACACATAGAAAAACAAGCTGGGTGTATTGGTGGGTGCCTGTAGTCCCAGCTACTCGGGAGGCTGAGGCAAGAGGCTTGCTGAAGCCCAACAGTTTGAGATTGCTGTGAACTACGATGCCACGGCACCTTACCAAGGGCAACAAAGTGAGAATGTCACAAAAAGCATGTATTTTATGGAAATCCATGGATTTTTTTTTTTTTTTACCCTATGGAAGTGAAATAGAACTTTCAAATGATATTTGAACTTTTCATGGAGACACAATAGTGGTGCTAAATGTATTGAAAAGAAACAAAATTTTGAGTATGTTTATACTTATGCAAGTTGGTTTCTTTTTGACTAGAGTGTGAATATGACGGATGTAAATGGGCAGACACCTCTCATGTTATCAGCTTATAAAGTAATTGGGTGAGTTCAAGTGATTGTCTCAATCTGATTCTTGGTTTCAACAATTTCTTTCTTGTATATACAATTTTAAGTATCTCAGTTTATGTGAGATGATGGTACATTCTAAAGTATTAAATTCAAATTCTCTAAAGAATATGAGATTTTCTACACTGTGACAGTAATATGGAATTTTAGGGTAGTTATAATTGGAAAAGTATCATATTTCTCTTTTCTGGTAGTTTTGGTGAAAAGTTTGAAAGCTACTAACAAGAGAAAAATGTCTTTGTAGAACACGTAAAAGTTTCCTTAGCATATACTTGTTAACATGGCTTATATTTCTTCTCACGTAAAGTTTCCTTAGCATATACTTGTTAACATGGCTTATATTTCTTCTTTTGCATTTAAAAAAATGGCTACAAGTTTGAACATTCTGATAATTTGAAATCTAGGTTATAAATCTGTTTTTTGGAAAATAATAAATTTTGACATTGTTGACTGCTCTAAAAATATTAATTATAACTGATTTATGAAAAGAATATTTGTATGTTTAGATTTTTGTTCATTTTTATAAACACATGTGAGTTATGACCACTATCTAGTCTACCTTCTGGTATTCATCTGTGCAAATACATGCCAGTTGTCCTTTATCAGTTTATGTCTATGTTGTACTAAATCTCTGATTCTGCTTTTAACTAGGACTTCTCTTCTGGGAATTGAGTTAATTTTAATACCATTTCCTTTTTGTTCATGGAATGGTGGGGTTAGGGGTAGAATTTTCTTAAAAAGTATTTTCTGTTTTTCATTGATAACTCTGAAGTCAGGTATGGTCTCTAAAGAACCTGGTGGAATAATTAATTTAGGATATTGTTTTATTAATAAAATCTCCTGGAGTCATGAAGGAAGGGAAGGCATTGATGATAAAGTAAAAGTATTTTATGAATTCTATCTTCCAGTCCATAACTTTCTCAGATATAAAATACTTTATGCCACAATTTATACTTCTTTTATTTAATAATTGATTAGTGTGAAGCTAACTCTTGGTTTATCTCCTCAAATATAACATACATTTAGCCTTTAATTGGATAAATAACATAATATTTAATATTAGCCAATGTTAAATCCACAATTTTAAAAAATGTTAACCAGTAGAATAATAACATGAAAGTAAACTTTTGAAAAATAAAAGCAGTATTCTACTGTATTGATGTTAAACTTATCTAGATAGCAGGCTGTCACTTAATAGATGTCTTTTATGGAGGTGGAAGGATATCTTTTATTAGTACCAAGAATAGAATTTGGCACAAAGAGCCTCCTCAGTTGTTCAGAATATTTACTGATTGGTTAATTGATAATTAGCCTAACAAATTCATTATTTGCATTTATTCCTGAAATCATCACGTCTGTTACTAAACCTTGGTATTTTACTGTTTTGAGACAGGCCAGAACCAACTGGATTTCTTTTAAAGTTTAATCCTTCTCTTAATGTGGTTGATAAAATACATCAAAACACTCCACTTCATTGGGCAGTTGCAGCAGGAAATGTTAATGCAGTTGATAAACTTTTGGAAGCTGGTTCTAGCCTGGATATCCAAAATGTTAAGGTATGACCAGGTATTTATCTCTTTTAAAAGTTTTTTACAACTTCAGTTAGAAGATTGATAAATTAACACAAAGATAAGCTATATTTTCACTTATTACTATACATATAGATAATAATAGCTGGCTACGCTTGAAATAAATGTGTTGAATATGATTCTGGTTAGTTTTTTGAAAATTATCAAAAATGTCACTAAACTTCTACTCCCTCTTTTTTTTTGTTTTTTTAAGGGAGAAACACCTCTTGATATGGCGGTACAAAACAAAAATCAGCTCATTATTCACATGCTAAAAACAGAAGCCAAAATGAGAGCTAACCAAAAGTTCAGACTTTGGAGGTGGCTACAGAAATGTGAGGTATTTTCAAATGGGGCCTGTTCTGTGGGATGTAAGAACCTTTTGTTCATTTGTTTTGTTTTGTTTGTTTCTTAAGGCATCAGAGGAAACCAGAGAATTGCATTTTTGCTTCATTATATAGGCTGATTATATCTTTTCCATGTATCCCATGACCCAAAGTTAGAAATTTGGCATTTCCATTGGCTTTTTATTGTTCCTCAGCTAGATGGCTCCAAAACTATAGGTTACTTTGTGAATATTATGGCATACTTCCATATTTATTTAATGAATTAATTGAAATGTAAATAGCTTGATTCTTAGAGAAGCAAATGAAGCACACCTTTTGACAAGGAATTTTATAGAAGCTTATCTTAAAGAGTTTATTTCTTATTAAATTTTTTTCTCAAAATGAGAGTAATAACATTCAAAAATTTTTATTAGAATCCTAAAGACTGGAAAAATGACAATATTACAAACTTTAAGCATATGAAGTCACTTTATAAAATAAAACATCTAGAATTTTGAAAGTTGAAACCCAAATTTTATTTATTCTCTTTACTTAGCAATTCTGACTGGTATTCTTTTAAAACTTAAAGTGAATTGAATAATAGAAAAAGTTAGAAAATTCAGCTTGCTTTTGTGAATGGCTAGTAAAATCAAAGTCATATTAGTGAATCTATGAAGTCTGACCATTAAGTTTGCTAACTCATCCTGGAAAAAGTGCTGCATGTCTCATTGCTGAATATTCCTATAGTGACCTTCCAAGTACTCTCCTTGGCCACCTGGTGACCATAGTGATATTCAGCAATGATATATGTAGCACTTTTTCTAGGATGAGTTCACAAATTTAATGGTCAGACCTCATACCATGATAGCTCTGGTGGCCATTCCAGAAAAAGAGTTGCAAAATTACTTTGAAGTGTGGACGAGGGGCTGGCATCAGTGCATGGCTTTCAAGGGGAATACCTTGAAGGTGACTGTAGTAATACATAACAAGCAATGAGATATGCAACTCTTTTTCTAGAATGAGTTCACTAACTTAATTGTCTGACCTCATAAGTCTAAATGTTAAAAAAGGATAGTGGATTGATTCTCTGTTTCTAATATTTTCAAATATGATACCATAATCTTATCCAATAATAATTAGAAATTATACTTTCAGAGTGATTGTAAATTAACACGCACCAGGTTTCTCTTTTCCTAGCTCCTCCACTTCTCCCTCATCTCTTATTGGTATAGGGTACCTTGGGATTGTATGCTTGAACCTCTTTTCTATCTTATCATTCCCTAAATGCTACCTGTATGTTAACAACTCTCTAATTTGGCTCTAGTCCAGACCTTTCCAGACTCATGTAATATTTGATATGTCCATTTACCTACTTGACATATCCAGTTCCATATCCAGTGGGCATCTCTTGATCTCCCCACTTCACTCCAACTAAGCCATCCTCATCTCAGTAAGCGGCAACTCCAGCATTCTAGTCAACTTCCCCTTTCTCTTTCATACCACATATCCAGTCCATTAAAAGGACATGTTGGCTAGTTCTGCCTTCAGTTTATATCCAGAATCTGAGCCCTTCTCATCACTCCACCAATGCTGCATTGGTCTAGCAGATGAATCTTTTAAAATGTAAGTCACATCATATTAGTCATCTCAAATTCCTATGATGTATCCCCATTTTTCCCTAAGTAAAAGCAAAGTCATTACTATGGCCTGCAAGGTATCATGTAATCCAGCTCTTTTATGTGCTATAAAATTTACATAATAAATTTATCTATCTTCCCTAGCTAGAATTTAAAATAATAGAAATACTCAAAACTCATTGATGTGTTCTAAGTGCTCAGAACAGTACCTTCCATACAGTATGTCCTTCAATATTTGTTGAATGAATATCACATTTTTATCTTGCTCATCTGTAAGAGTGTTGTATCTTGGATTTAGAATTTTGATGTTCAATCTAATTGTCTCTGTTCTGAGATTATGTTGCTTATAGATTCTAAATTTTTTTTAAAAAATTTATACTTGCTCATTTTATGTCATTATGCCAATTGGAATTGGAAGCATTTTAAAGATTTGATGTCATTTGAAATTATCCTCTCCCAGATATAGCTTAGAGATATGAAAATGGAAGAAGATAGGGCAAAATACATTTTTTTTATCTTTGTTGTTACAAAAACCCTGCTTGCTTTCAAGGTCTGGTATCTTGTAATTAAGGGGCTGCATTGCACGAATGTAGAGTCTGGCATCAGTATGACTGTTGGTTCATAACTTTGCCAAGATAAACCAGAATCATTAGCATTTGGAAGACTCATTTCAGTCCTTGATCTCTGTGTCACATTTGACACTAAGAACTTTTTCCTTCTTGAAACTCCGTTTCCTCGTTTCTCTGAAACCTTTCTTATCCTGCCTTTCTGGTCAGGCTTTCTTCATTGCCTTTGGAGACAGCTTTTTTTTCCCCTTAGATGTTTGTTTTAGGTAAGATTCTGCACCTTTGTACCTATATATAGTCCTTGGTGTGTTTTTTGCTTATGATTTTACCTATAAACCAGTAAATCTCAGGTCTTCCAGAATGATAGATAGAACTTTCTTTTTTTATTGCCTTCTAGATATCTCCTAGATGTCCATAGGCATTAAAATTCTTCATTCCCCAAACAAAACTTTTGCAAACTTATTCTGTCTAATCTTTATTAGGTGGTGGCACCATCTGGTGCTCAGGTTGGAGCTCTTATACTCCCCTCGTAGAGGATGTGTTGATTTTTGTGTAGTTTCCCTATCTTGCTTTATGCTTTCCAACACAGAATGCTGTTTGCAAGAAATTATTTTTAAATTTTCAGCTTTTATTAGCATTTTCCAAAAGATGACTATATCTTTTAGGGAAGAAAAAGCAAAACAAAATATGTTTAAGCAAAATTTTATAAAATGGAGGGCTTTTAAAAGATTATTTCTAAGTTATATAATTCCTCAAACTTCAGATTCATCAGTTGCAGTTTTGAAGAAAAATTCTTGTAGTTCTGTTATTATATTAATTGTTATATATTTGGGAAGTCATTCTTATATTAAACTGATGATTAGTAGATACTTAAGAGGTAAAATCCATGAAGTTCTAACATTCTGCATCTGTCAATAGCTCTTCCTACTGCTGATGCTTTCTGTGATTACCATGTGGGCTGTTGGATACATATTGGACTTCAATTCTGATTCTTGGCTTTTAAAAGGATGTCTTCTAATAACATTGTTTTTTCTAACATCTCTGTTTCCAAGGTATGTATGTTACCCTTTGCAAGGAAATTTATTGTATTTTCAATTTAATTGCTTATTTCCATTGTTATATGTAATGGAAATAAATGTCCAGTCAATGTTCCTTACCACATAAAAACATTCGATGGTTGGTGAGAGGAAAGGGCTTTAGTAGCATATGATTTGGCTAAAAGCAAATTGTTTAACCCAGTAATTTGATTGAATTGACAATTTGTGGAAAATAAATATCCTAGGTCACTTTTTGAATTATTAGTTTAAGTGAATAATGGGAAGATTTTGTAATCATTTTGCTTCTTAAAGCAAGCAATTTGACTCATTTTTCAGAAATCATATGGGTTATTTTTTACCTAAATCTAAATTCATTTTAAGCTAGTTATTTTTGCTATAAGGAATTTTTAGTTAAAACAACTTAATTAAATTGTGGGAAATTATAAAAAGGTAAATTTTGGTATGGTTTCATTTTAGGAAAGTACTTATACATGATTCTGTATAGTTCATGATTAAGAGTCGGGTTGCCTGGATTCAAGTCAAGCTTTACCACATAGCAGTCTAGCATTCAACAAGTTGGTTTACTTCTTCATTCCTCAATTTATTCATCTATAAAGTGAGGATAATCATTTTGATAATGCCTGAGTCATGTTAATACTACATGTAAATGCTTACAACAGTGGCTGACACATAGTACTCAATAATCATATCACACCCCATCTCTTCTCCTTCTCTCTTTCCTTTCTCAGTAAAATTATATCTAGTTCCTCTCATGTATAGGAGTGTCATTCTGGGATTCCTGTCATCCTCTCCCTTCCGCCCACATCCAGCCCATTACCAAGTGCTCTCTGCTCTGCTTCTATCTCTACAACTGGTACTGACCTTAACTCTTACACCTCTTATTATTCACCCCTACTTAGCAATCAAGGTGGTCTTTTAGAAAGGCAAATCAGTTTCTGTCTTTCTCCCTGCTCAAAGCCCTCTAGTAGCTTTCTCTTATACTCAAAGTAAAGTCCAAACTCCTGCCTATGAGGTATTAGGGGATTTGTTCCCTCCCTGCTGACTTAATCTCTCCCCCTACCCTAACTGCACCACACACACATTATTCTTTTCCTGAAACACATCAGACTCATTCACACCTAGGAGCTTGGCTCTTGCTCATGTTTTTGTCTGAAGTGTTCTGACACCATAACTTTGCATTGCTGCAGATGTTATTCAGGCCTCAATTTAGGTATCACCTCCGTAGTGAGGCTGTCCCTGACTGACTCTACTGCATCACCCTCTTTTACCTTCTTCATAACTCTTAATAACTTTCCTGCAGTGTATGGCCCACACAAACAGAAAACTTGTTTCTGCTGTTAAACATTTTCACTTACTGAGTGAAAAAAAATACATATGATGATGTTGATCCATAGAAAAGGATCTAAAAGGAAATATACTGTTACTCTTTGCCGGGTGTTTTTATGAGTACACCTGTGTCTTTCTGTTGCTTACCAGCACTTTCTGGAATAAGCATGCACTGCTTTTGTCATAAGAGAAAACAGTATTAGAGGGATCTTACTACTGTCTCACCCAACCACAGGACAATTGCCTGGAAATGACTTAGAATTTAAATGTACAATAAAGACTCAAATTTCGGAAAAAATAGCAAAATGCCTTAATTTGTCCATTATTCGTGAAACTTGTCACTTAGCGATATTCATTCATTTTCCACTAATTGGATTGATTCAGTCTCTAAATCAGGTTCAAGCCAAGTCACCAGGAATCACAATCATTACTCTTCTTTTCAGAGAGAAAGCAAGGGATAGTAACATCTATTCATCCAAGATAGGAAGAAGCATTTGAGATTTTGTTTGGCTATTAGTTTATTTTAGTCAATACCTACATTATAGGGAAGACCATGCACAGTGGCACACACCTGTAATCCCAGCACTCTGGGAGGCCGAGGTGGGCAAATTGCTTGAGCTCAGGAGTTCTAGACCAGCCTGAGCAAGAGTGAGACCCAGTCTTTAAAAAATAGCCAGGCGTTGTGGTGGACACCTGTAGTCCCAGCTACTTGGAAGGCTGAGGCAAAAGAATCACTTGAGCCCAAGAGTTTGAGGTTGCTATGAGCTGTGATGCCACAGAACTCAACCAAGGGTGACTAAGTGAGACTCTGTCTCCAAAAAAAAAAGTAAATAAATAAAACCTACATTATAAAAAACCACATAAAAACTTGTTTTTGATGACAGTGAGTTGAGGGCTTAATATACTATGCTTGGCATATGGATATAATTTAAATGTGACCCAAATGCATGTGGTGACTACCATACTGCTTTTATTTCTCTCATACTCCTCTGTAGGAGTCCCAGTGTCATAGAGGTAAGCACCTGTGAACTTTTATTATCATTATTATTATTACAGGGGCAGTTGTTTATTGATCTAGGCTGTCATATGACACTTGTCAGAAGTAGACAGGTAGTAGTAGCAGGCTTTTATAAATTAGGAATTTCATTACACTGTAATTAGGTCACATGCATTTTTTTGTGATTTTGCAAAATCACAGGCCATACTCTGGAAGTTACATGGGCTCCATTTGGCCTATTTTGGCAGCATATTGGATGTCTGAGGTTTGGGATTTTTAGTTCTTCTCAAATATGAACTTATCATAATTATGGTTATGATCCTGATACCTATTATTAACCATTGCTTTTGCCTGGTATATATTTTAAAATATATCCAGGTAAGCTATATTCACACATAGGATAACTATTGAATATTTAGTGTAAAAGACATTTTTTTTTTTTGAGAGTCTCATTCTCTTGCCCTCGGTAGAGTGCTGTGGCATCACAGCTCACAGCAACCTCAGACTCTTGGGCTTAAGCGATGCTCTTGCTTCAGCCTCCCGAGTAGCTAGGACTACAGGTGCCCACCACAATGCCTGGCTATTTTTGTTGTTCTTGTTGTTGTAGTTGTCATTGTTTTGCAGGCCCTGGGCTGGGTTTGAACCTGCCAGTCCCTATGTAGGTGGCCAGTGCCCTAACCACTGAGCTACAGGTGCCAAGCCAGATTTTTTTTTTCTTTTGAAATTATAAAATTGTAGAATTAAACATTTTGAGTAGAGTTTTATGTGGACTTCAAGTTGCTTGTTACCCAAGCGAAATTGTTAGTGTTCTGATGACTAGCATCACTTATAGCCTTTATGTATCTTTTCATATAAGGTATCTGCTTCTCAAAGTGGAGTTGCAGGATGAAAGTACATAAGATTATTTGCATCTGTATGTTTCATAAATACACTACCAGCCTCTGGAAGAAAGCTTATGAAATGTGTCCAAATTTTTGCATTTTGGTGTATTTAAAAATATATGCCCAAAAAGAAATTCAACTATAAGTCTCAGTAGAAGTGTAAAAGATTCATTGAAAATGTATATTAAATTATTGTGAATGACATAATAAGTAAATCGGTTAGAAGAACTAGAACATATACTTCTTGGGAGTCCTTTTGCTTCAGTTTTCTTTTTCTTTTTTTTTTTTTTTAGTTTTAGACAGAGTCTCACTTTGTTGTTGTCCTTGGTAGAGTGCTATGGCATCATAGCTCACAGCAACCTCAAACTCTTGGGCTCAAGCAATTCTCTTGCCTCAGCCTCCTGAATAGCTGGAACTATAGGCATCTACCACAGTGGCCAGCTATTTTTTTTTTTTTTTTGGACTGGGGCCAGGTTTGAACCCACCACCCCCAGTATATGGGGCCAGTGCCCTACTCCTTTGAGCCACAGACACCGCCCCCAGATATTTTTTCTTTAGAGAAATCTCGCTCTTGCTTAGCCTGGTCTTGAACCTTTGAACTCAGGCAGTCCACCTGCTTTGGCCTCCCAGAGTGCTAGGATTACAGACATGAACCACTGTGCCCAGTCTTGCTTCAGTTTTCTTATGGTATAATGGAGTGACAGTGGCACATAACTCCATTACTCCATGAAAAATAACACATAGTAAGTACTCAGTAAGTGAAAGTTATTGCTACTGCTGCTGCTGCTACTTATTATTATTACTGTCATTATTACTTAGGGAAATTTAAAATTAGAATTAAAATGAGCCATACTAATACTTTATTCCACTAATGCCTTATGTTTATCTTTTTTCTTTTTTCTTTTAGGTTCTTGGTTGGGTATAAGAATCTTGTATACTTACCCACAGTCTTTCTGCTAAGTTCTGTTTTTTGGATATTTATGACTTGGTTCATCTTATTCTTTCCTGATATCCTTTAAGCTCAAATTTAGATGGATATCTCATTTTGCCCTTAAAAAATAGTAATGCCATTGCTAGAAATATTAGAAAAAATACAGAAATGCAACTTACATTTGCACTTATATATTTAATGATTCTGGTTGATGATGTTTAATGTTGAAAATCTGTTCAATTCTCAATGTAATCTTAGAGCACACTATAGAAACAGTATGTGTCCAGCATTTATTACTCATGGGAAGAGAACAGTAGAATGAATTATTGTTTTATTTGGATCCATAAAATTTGTTAGATTGCTTTGGGATTTCTTCAAGATCAGATGGTTCTTTTAACTGAGTCAGCAATTATTTCTGGGTGCCAAGATGGCCTACATGGGAGGGATATTGGAAAATGTGGCTTCCTGCATTCATGGTAAGTGGCAATGATATTATCTAAGGCAGTGATTTGCAATCCTAATTAAAAATAAATTTATTTTGTCACAAAATATAAGTGAAACAAAAATTTCAGAAAATAATACTCCTAATGTGTGCTTTACCCTATTTTGTTGTTTTATCCTATTAACTTTAAAAACATTTTAGTCACAACCCACTTAGTTCCTTAATGACCTACTGATGAATGGCAGCCTGTAGTTTAAGAAAATTTAAGTAGGAGTTGAGGCAAGATGGCAGACCAAAAGGATCATTCAGCTGACCTCCTCCTGGGGAAAAAGAGAGAACCCAGCCATACCTGGCGCAAGGACCTTACCTGGAGTCATTGCTCAGGGAGCACAGTGAGGAGGTGGTGAGCTGGATATAGCATATGATCCAGAGTGGTGGAAATCTGATGAATTAGGCAAGTGACGGTAACCAGCTGGGGTTAGCTGTGTCCCCACAAAGGTCCAGGATGGGAGGAAGCCTTTCCAGAGTTTTCAGTTTTTGGGAGAAGCTACATATTATGTGGAATGCTTGGAAGAGTGGATGGACTAGAACAGTACACAGCAAGCAGATTTGAATGTAGGTTGGAATGGGTTTGTGATAGGTTAAGTGGCTGGCAACGCAGCCATACTGAGAAGGTCTAGGTGGCCAGCTCGTCACCCATTGTGGGAAGGTCATGAGAAGGTCTTAGCAGGAGCCTAAAGCATGGCCATCTTTATTCCACCTACCAGGATCAGAACTCCACTCAGGACAGGCTGAGGGACTCCTGCAGCCCATGGAAACGAGTCAGGAAGCAAGTGAAACTGGCCCCTTAAGGATTCTTGTGAGCTTTAAGATTCTAACCTGCAGGGTCTGAACGCTGCAGAAACAATGAGGGGATCACCAAAGGCAACTAAGTTTGGAATAAGGACCACAGAGGTTGCTGGCTGTGCTCCCTGTCTCTTTAAAAAACCACAGCACTTGGCTCGGCGCCTATAGCTCAACCGGCTAAGGCACCAGCCACGTACACCTAAGGTGGCGGGTTCGAATCCCCAGCCCGGACCCACCAAACAACAATGACGGCTGCAACCAAAAAATAGCCGGGCGTTGTGGCGGGTGCCTG
>CAUYTI010037847.1:0-33307 GCA_963575145.1 Galago senegalensis | reverse complement strand
TAGTTTCATAGTAGGGCTGAGTACATTGGACACTTTTTCTTACATTCTTGAGATACTTTGCTAAGAAGAATATGTTCCAGCTCCATCCATGTAAACATGAAGGAGGTAAAGTCTCCATCTTTCTTTAAGGCTGCATAATATTCCATGGTGTACAGATACCACAATTTATTGATTCATTCGTGGGTCGATGTGTACTTGGGCTTCTTTCATGACCTAGCAATTATGAATTGGGCTGCAATAAACATTCTGGTACATATATCTTTGTTATAATGTGATTTTTGGTCTTCTGGATATATACCTAGTAAAGGTACTGTAGGATCAAATGACAGGTCTACTTTTAGATCTTTAAGTGTTTTTCAAACATCTTTCCAAAAGGAACGTATTAGTTTGCATTCCCACCAGCAATGTAGAAGTGTTTCCTTTTCTCCACATCCATGCCAACATCTCTGGTTTTGGGATTTTGTGATGTGGGCTAATCTTACTGCGGTTAGGTGATATCTCAAAGTAGTTTTTGATTTGCATTTCTCTGATGATTAAGGATGGTGAGCATTTTTTCATGTGTCTGTAGGCCATGTGTCTGGCTTCTTCAGATAAGTTTCTCATCAAGTCCCTTGTCCACCCGGAGATGGGGTCAGTTCTTCTTTTCTTGCTAATATGTTTGAGTTCTCTGTGGATTCTAGTTATTAAACCTTTGTTGGAGACGTAACCTGCAAATATCTTCTCCCATTCTGAGGGCAATCTGTTTGCTTTACTTACTGTGTTCTTGGCAGAAGCTTTTTAGTTTTATGAGGTCCCAGTAGTGTGTTTTTGATGCTGCTTCAATTGCCTGGGGGCAATTGCCTCATAAAATATTCACCCAGACCAATTTCTTCAAGAGTTTTCCCTGAACTTTCTTCTAGTATTTTTATAGTTTCATGGCTTAAGTTTAAATTTTTAATACAGTGAAAGTCTATCTTAGTTAATGGTGAAAGGTGTGGGTCCAGTTTCAGTCTTCTACAGGTTGCCAGCCAGTTCACCCAGCACTATTTGTTAAATAGGGAATCTTTTCCCCACTGAATGTTTTTAATTGGCTTGTCAAAGATCAAATAGCAGTAAGTAGCTGGGATCATCTCTTGGTTCTCTATTCTGTTCCATACATCTATCTCTCTGTTTTTGTGCCAGTACCATGCTGTTTTGATCACTATCGATTTATAGTATAGTCTGAAGTCTGGTAGCATGATTCCTCCTGCTTTATTTTTATTTCTGAGTAATCTCTTGGCTATTTGAAGTTTTTTCTGATTTCATATAAAACGAAGTATTATTTTTTCGAGATCTTTAAAGTATGACAATGGAGCTTTAATAGGAATTGCATTAAAATTGTATATTGCTTTGGGTAGTATGGACATTTTAACAATGTTGATTCTTCCCAGCTATGAGCATAGTATGTTTTTCCATTTTGAGCACTGCACCATTTTAAAACTCTTGCCAAAGTTTTTCTCTTCTTTTTATAATCATTTACATTTTAATTCCTAAATGTTTACAACATACAGCACATAAAGTAACCTATACCAGACTTCTGGATGACAATTAAATTATTAAGATGATGGGAAGGAGAATTTCAGGCAGGTTCAAGGTTGTTGAACCAGTAGAATTCATGCAAAGGATTTATAAGAAAAGAATTACCATATTTGGGAACAGCTTCCCAAGTTTTTCCTAGATATTCATAAAGTGCACACAAATTTCAGTGGGCAGGGAAGCTTTAGTGGCAGGAACAGTCTGTTAGTCCTGAAGAGCCCAGAGTTAAGGGCTTGTGGTTTCCTTCTGCTTCTTCTCTAATTTGTTACTCTTACTTCTTTTAAGTTCCTCACTATTCAGCCACTGTCTGTCATCTGCAAATCAATATAGATCAATATTGACAGAGTGGACAGCCATGTGCATTGCATAAAATTCTACTCACAGAAAACATTTCTTTTTCCAATGCCTCTGTAAATAAGTTTTCAACAACACAGACTTTTGTTTAAGTTTGAAAATTTTATACAGAGCTATATAGATGTCAGGTGTATGCTCTTTTCTTAGTCACCTAGTCCTAAGAATTATTCATGCATCCATAGGTAAGGATTAAGAAAATGACAACAAAACAGAGGCAGGTGCATGCAGTGGGAGTGTGAGATGTCTGTTCCTGCAACCCATTTGTGCATTCAGGATCCATGTGGGCCTGTCTCTTCTCCCGGACATTGGTGACCATAGCAATGACATCTGAGTTTACCTTCCAGGAGGTGTCAACAGAAGCAAAATGAAAAAGATAAATGTTGTATGCAATGGTTATAAGTGTTAAGGGGGAAAATAAAACAGGTGTGGGAAATGATTTTGTAAGGTTGAATTTTATACAGGTGGCAAAAAGAGGACTCAATACATGTATTTGAGTAAAGTGAATGAAAAAAGTGATGAAGGAATAAACCATGTGGAGATCGGTGGGAAGATTGTTTCATGCAGAGAGAAAACCTGTGCAGATGAGCTGAAGTGGGAACACATCCAGAATCTTAAAGCAGGGCAGTGTGACTAGAGGGAGGACACATGGTGAGAGAGGAAAAGAGTAGAAAATTATGAGAACAGTGATCCAATGGCAGCCTGATTATGGATGGCTTTATAAGCCATTATAAAGACTTTGTCACTTCTCTGGACAAATTAGGAAGCCATTAGAGAGCTTTGAGCAAAGATGTGGCATCATTTGACTTACGTTTATGTAGGATTTGCAGACCTCAGTATTCAGAATAGACTGAAGGGCATCAGGAAAAAAGGGGAAACCAAGTTAGAAGGTGACTGTAGTAATTCAGGAGAATGATAATGGCAGCTGGGGCTAGGGTTGGTTAGTGGGCAGATGGTAACCATTCAGCAGACAGAACTTTTATCCTCTTTGGTTTAAACAACAAACATTTATTGTTCACAGTTCTGGAGAGTGAGATGTAAAAGATGAAGGCATTGGCAGAGTTTGTGTCTGATGTAGGCCCACTTCTTGCTTTCTTTTTTTCTTTTTCTTTTATTTCTTTTTCTGTTGTTTATGCAGAATATTGGAGAGTACACACATATTTTGTTTACAGACTTTGATTTTGTACAGATGGGTCAAAGTTCTAAGTGTGCCCTTCACCCAGATAGTGCACACTGTACCAAGTCAGTGTGAATTTACCTATCATCTCGTCCCCCTCCCCAGCCTGATTTTCATTGAGATTTACTTCCATATGTGCACTTAAGACTAAGTGTTGATTCATTAGTTCCAATTTTGTATTGAGTACATGTGTTTGTCTATGCATTCTTATGATCTTTTGCTTAGAAGAATAATTTCCAGTTACATCTAGGTTGTTACAAAAGACGCTAGATCCCATTTTTATGGCGGTATAGTACTCCATGGTGTGCACACACCACATTTTATTAATCCATTCACATATTGGTTGCATTTGTGTTGTTTCCATCTATTTGTGATTATGAATTGTGCTACTATGAACATTGGAGTGCAAGTGTCTTTTTTATAAGATGATCTGAGTTTTACCAAACCTACAAAGAGAAACTTGTATTTGTGTTACAGAAATTATTTCATAACATTGAGAAGGAAGGAATGCTTACCAATTCATTCTGTGAAGCCAATATTACCTTGATACCAAAGAAAGAAAAGGCACAACTAAAAAAGAAAACTACAGACCAATATCCCTTCTGAATATAGGTGCAAAAATTCTCAATAAAATGTTAGCAAACCAAATTCAGTAGCACATCAAAAAATAATTCATTACAAACAAGCAGCTTCATCCCAGAGATATATAAAAAGATGCAAAAACAAAGATCAGATGATTCTTTCAATAGATGTGAAGAAAGCAGTTGACAAAGTTCAGCACCCTTTCATAATAAGGACACTCAACAAAATCAGTATAGATGGAACAGTCCTCAAAATTATAGAGGTTATACTGACAAACCTACTGCCAACATCATATTGAACAAGCAAAAATTGGAACCATTCTTTCTTAGAACTGAAAGCAAACAAGGTTGCCCATTTTTATCACTTTTATTCAACATAGTGGTAGAAGTTCTCACAGGAGCAATCAAACAAGGGAGAAGGAAATCAAAAGGGTTCAAATGGAAAGAAAATATCAAACTATCACTCTCGGCTGATGTTACAATGTTATATCTAGAAAACTCCAAAGCTTTAACTGTGAGACTCTTGGAATTAATAAATAAATTCAGTAAAGTCCCCGGTTACAAAATCAATGTACACAAATCAATAGCTTTCATAAATAACAACAGTCAAGCTGAGAATCAAATCAAAGATGCAATACCTTTTGCAGTACCAACAAAGAAAATAAAATACATAGGAATATACTTAACAAAGGAGGTGAAAGATCACTGTAGAGAGAGTTTTGAAATTCGGAGGAAAGAAATTGCATAGCGTGTAAACAGATGAAAAATATATCACATTCATGGATCAAAAGAATGAAAATTGTTAAGATGGTTATGTTATGCAAAGTGATTTACAGATCCAGGCAATAGCATTTTTTGATGAATTAGATGTGGTTTATGAGAGAAAGAGAAAAAATGATCTAAGAAACTGTAGGAAAATAAGATGGGCTATACTGGGAGAAGACAGATGAGAGAGGTTGAAAATCATGTCACTTCTCAGCAGACTTATTTAGGGTTCTACTCAGGAGGTTGTATATATGATATACACACATACATAAATTTAGAGTTCTCACTGTGTAGATAATATTCAAAGCTAGGGACTGTATGGGATCATTAAGAAAATGACTAACCCAGAGAGGAGAGAGTAGCCTGCAGACTAAGCCCTGAGTTTCCCAGTGTTAAGAGGTCAGGGTCAGAGAAGTAAAGAAGGACAAGAATGAGATGGAGATGAAGTGGCCAGTGAAGGAATGAGAAACCAAGAGCGTATGCATCTTGAAAATGACGTTCAGGAAGCCATAGCCATATTTTTTTTAATTTCATCTTCCATACCTCCTAATATCTCTTTGATATTTTCCATCTAGTTATTTCATACTGCATTCTCTGTTTCTCAGAGGAAATAGAGCAGGTTGCTTGGAGAGGAGAGATCATAGAACCAGTAAGCATGGCACTAACAAATTCTAGCCAGCCAGAATATTACTAGTGAACATACTAGTAATAACAGAAAAAATAATAACAAATAATTGTATAGCAAGTATTTATGTAATACTTAGTTGTACATTTAGTAAGCACTCAATAAACATTAGCTATTATCTGGCTAACTTGTTAATCATATTTCTAATTTCAATGGCCATTTTTAATTTCTGAAATTTATATTTAATTCTTTTAAAATATCTGTATTCTTTTTCATTTATTTATTTTGTTTGCCTCTTGTTCTTTCTTATGGTTCCAATTTGATATCATGTTTTTAGCAATTTTAAGCATATTTGTTCATAGAAGTCACCAATTTGCTTTATTACCTACTGTTTTTGGAGTTCTTGTCTTAGCTATCACTGTCCCTTATAGGAAATGTTTCTCAGAGTGTTTTGTAACTTTGGATCATGAGCTTGCCTTCCCAGGGCAAGGATCCCAGGGAACCTGCATGGCCAGAGAGATTTCACACTTGCTTTTTCCTGCTATCCCTCAACTACCACTGCTCTCTGCATCAACAGTTATTTTAATCTGTAAAATTTTTCTTGAATCATTTGGTCAATAGAAAAACCCAGTAGATGTGAATCCATTATTTTGACTTAAGATATGTGTCCCACAGGATTTAAGAGGACACACTAGCTTGTCACCATTCCCTTGCAGTTAGGCAGACTTCTTTGTGCACTCTCTTCACACCACCATAGTCTCTGAGGGCCTCACCTCTCCAGGGATTCCCAGTAATAAATCCTTGTTCATGTTCTAAGGAACAATGAGGAAGAGCCCCCTGCCTCCTGGGGGCCAGTTCATCTTCGTACAATCTACATTTAAGTTCTAGGGTTATTTCTTTTGCTTGGAGATTTCATTTCTTCCTTGTAAGAATGCCTCTTAAACCTTATCCCAGATTTCCAGCAAAGTCAATGTATGTTTTTGGAAGTTGGGTCAGGAGATAGACTCACATGATTTATGTCATAAAATTACCAAAGCCAGAAATACTCTGAATAGATTTTTTTAAGGCTGAAAATTTATGTCAGGATTTTGTAAGAAGATTGGACATAACTATACCTAAGATGTAGACATACATATGTCACTCAAATCCACTTAGCTGGAGATCAACTTATAGTCTGTAGACACTTTCAGCCATGGAAAAATCTCCAGGAATGCCTGCTGAATCCTATCTTCTGTCCTTGTAAGCTGACATTTCTGTATCTAACACTTGGCTTTTTATTATGCTTATGGGATAGGATAGATCACAGTGAAACATTGTAGTCTCGGCGAAATAGCTGAAGTAGTCCTGGGATTTGTTTTCCAATCACAGTCATGACTCTGTCCTGTATCTGTATTTTAAAGTAGTCTGTGACATATTGTAACTCCATAAAAGTTATAAAGTTTGCAAATTTGCAAATTTGATTAAGCTGCTAAGGAAGAGATGAGACAAATTTCACTGACTGAATCTAGCCTTTGCCAATCATTTTTGGAACTCTACACTTGCTTACATGGAGTTTTTGATTCAAATAACAAAGTTAATTTTATACCAAAAAGAAATTGCTTTTGACTTAGCATTTAGAAGACTCATGTAAGTTTGTTATGCTGTTTGCCTGTTTAGGAAACCAAAAATGTTCTAGTACAACAACTACAAAAATTATTACAGCATTGTCACTTTCATTTTAGCATGGTCAATGTTTAAGTGTAACACATACAAAATCAGGACAAGAATATGTTTTGCTTTGCTCTAAGTGTAATCTTTGTTTTGAGCATCTATATCGCATCTGATAAGATAATATGTATTTAGTTACAACTCCAATTCTATGAATGTGTTCAATGTAATTGGAGTTATCTTGCAGGCAAACATATTTGAAAATGTAGCATTTTGATGCTATATTGACACTAAATTATTGTTACACTTGTTTGCAGTATTCACATTTGGTGAATTCACAGGACCATAAGTAACAAAACTATTTTATAAAGTTTGAAGGAACTAATTTAAAGGTAAGAAAGTTGAAAACTTTACATTGAACTGCCAAATCACCTAAAGAAGAGAAATATAAAGAAATATAATCTGTGACACTCCAAGCATACTTTAATTGTTTCTATTGTTCCATCTGTAATAAGTCTCTGGTATTTCTCAGCTCTAATCAAGAACTTTCTATCGCTTTCATGGCTCAGTTTTCTACAAAGTATGCAATTATTTCAAAGGTTTGTCTGAATACTCCTACATAATTCCCAAGTCATTTATATTTTTTAGTTTTGTTCTACAAATGATAGTCCCATTAGCTCAATGACTTTAACTGTCATGATGGTGGCAACTGAGTGATAGCTAGAGAATAAGGACCTCCAAATACTTAGTTTCTATGCTTGTCTAGATCATCTCACTGAGTCCTATGGATAAGATACACCACATCATCCTCTATGTAATATGTTTTGCAAATGTGTATTTTTTGTGATATTTTCCATATCACAAAAGTCAAAGAAGGCTCTGCACCTGTGGTTCAAGCAGCTAAGGCACCAGCCACATACACCAGAGCAGGGAGGTTCTAATCCAGCCTGGGCCTCCCAAACAACAATGACAGCTGCAACCAAACAACCAAAAAAAAAAAAAAAAAAGATAGCTAGGCATTGTGGCAGTCACCTGTACTTCCAGCTACTTTGGAGGCAGAGGCAGGAGAATTGCTTGAGCCCAGGAGTTGAAGGTTGCTGTGAGCTGTGATGCCACGGCACTCTCTACCCAGGGCAACAGTGTGAGGCTCTGTCTCAAAAAAAAAAAAAAAAAAGTCAAAGAAAAACTTTTGATCTCTTGATAAGTCAAAAAAACTCCAACTTAAAAAGTTAAAAATTTAAAGCAAAAATATTGCTCACCTCATAACACTTCTCAAGAATTAAGACTTGTTTATAAGCGTGAGGTGGGTTTTATAATATATACAAATATTAACTTACTTTTTCTGTTTGTATTTTGTTCCTCCTATTCTATATAACATTTTGCTTTTAAAAAAGAACCTCTAACTTAAAATAGATAGAAACTATGTTTGATTAAGTGCTTCGATTTCTTGGTAAGGAAATAACTATTTGGGTTTGCAGCGAGTGCAAATTTCTATTTATCCATTACTTTTCCAATGATTCTACTGCTTTTTCCCTCTCATTGCTTTTCAATACTGTCAGAAAAAATTCCTATAATGAAGAGAAAATTACTTCAGTAACATTTATGTCTTTATTACATTTCATGTACAGTTCACTTTAATGAATAACTCTTTATTAATTTCAAAGACGTTAAGCTCAGCAATTACTCTGCTTTCCTCATCATTGTTACTATCTAACTACATCAGTGTAGCCAATACTTTTTGCTTCACTATAATTTGTCTTTAAAAAAAAGTAGTGCTTTTCTTACAGAGAAACTATATCAATTGCTGCAATAAATTCCAACCCAGAAAGTAGTCATTCTGGCTGAGATAGCATTTCATCTGCACTGGAAATGTCACAGGCTACAGCATCTGAGGTCAGGCATTCTACGGGCATTAAAATGATAGCTGTGTATCGCTTTAATCCACTGATACTAAATTCAGTGCTAATCCACTGATACTAAATTCATTTAAATATAAAATGAAACATTCTTGTTTTGTAAAATAGAAAAAAAATTAAATGAAGAATTGAACTTTAATTTGGATGATGGAAAATAGCAAAATCAATTGCTGCTGTGGCATTTGTGAGAGCTGCATGTTTTCTGAACTATGGAATGCATTTTTTGCACCTGACACTTTTCTTCTGAGGATCAATGGCTCCTGACATTGCCTTTGCCTGGAAGGCCTAGTGGAAAGCTGCCCTCCCTCACCAGCAACCCCTCATTACTGTTTTCTGGAGAAAGTTGCAGTCAGGAATTTAAAATCCCTTGGGCTTAACATGCTTATGTGTTCCCCTAGCCCGTGTACCTTCATTTGGAAGTCTATTATCAAGGAGAGTCAACTGAAGCATCTTTCAGGAGCCTCTACCAAGACTTCCCTAGTGGAGGACTCTGACTAAGATACCTTCCACTCTTAAGTCCTCCCCTTCCCTTCCTTTGTACTCCATGGGTCCATGAAAAGGCAGGAGCCTTTTGTGTAAGGCTCCTGGGCAGGTAGATCATTCTCTTGCCTGCACTGTGTGTCATCTGACTTGCACACTCATGTACAAAAATGGAACCCTGGGGAACTTGTGCCTACGTGTGACTCCTGTTACACGATGATGGTAGGTGAATAAAAGTCGGCCTTGCTATTTTCAGTTTTGCTTGTTGTTCTAATTGACCACCTTGACCCATAGAAACTTGGCATGAAAGCTCTTTACTTTTCATTTGGTAGCCTTCCTTGAACAACATTATCATCCATGCTAATGACTCCACGTCGATAGACATTTCTGTATATGAGGAATTCTCTGTATTTTTTTCATAATAGTTAAATTTCAAATTAATATGAGGGTACAAATGTTTAGGTTACATTGTGTTCATTTCTAAGGTAAAGTTCAAGTTGTAATGGAGTCCTTCACCCAGGGGGCGTGCTGACCACCCTCACAGTGTGCACATTAGATGAGATCCCGCCAATCGCCCTCCCTCCTCCCCCTTCTCCTTTCCTTCCTCTCCCCTCCTATGGGAGATTTTCTAATGAGAAAATGTCCTCTTGCTTCTCAAATCACAGATAATTCTGACTGTCTGTCTTTATAGACAAAGCAAGCAAGGTTGATAAATGTCAATTATTCTATCTAAAAATGATAGCATATAAAATAAATAGGGAAACGACCCCAATAATGTCACATTGATGCTGCTTATACTTATCTTGTGTTTGATATTTTGGAGTTTTTGTGGTTTCTATTATAGTATCTTAAAATATGTGGTTTTGTGTAATACCAATGCCATACTCACACCCTAACAATTAATAGAATGTAAATGTTGAATCTTCCTTCTTGACACTTTAGGCATCAAATTAATTTCTCATGAGAAAGAACATGTTATTATTCAAGCTACATTAGTGAAGAGACCAATATTATGTGCAGGAAAACAAAGTTTCATTGTCTAACAGATGCCTAATTAGGGAGTCAGCACTTGAACCAAGCGAAGCATGGAAATGGATTATATAGCATTTACATGTGGAGCACATTATTTATCAATAAGGGTAATAAATGTTGCTTTAAAGAGAAAATCACCAAAGCTTAGTTGAACTCCAAGCTGTTAATTCTTTGTCTTCTTTTTGGAGAGCTTAAACGGCAGGCCATAACAACTTTGCCAATAAAGCGTCTGTTAAGTTAGATAATTGATTATTTTTCCCTGTGACAAAATGTAGTGACCATAAAACTTGGTTCTTGTAAAGTTTTATTTTCAGAAACACATCATGAATTTTGCTAAATTTAATGAAGAACGTGTGAAATAAAGCAAGTGTTCAGGCAGTGATAAAATCCGCAGATGAGCTGAATGAAGATGATAGCATTGGTAAAAATGAAATATTCTGTACAAAACAGCTGCTTGTATAATGCCTATGTCTAACAAATAATGGATTACTGTATTGTCTCCCCATTTTTACCAAAAAACTCTAAAGTTTAGTCTTTTTAGATTTTTATCATCTTTATCACACGCATATCATATTCATACCATATGAATGTTTTTCTCTTTTTCATTTGAGCTAAATATTTTGACACTACCTATGTGTTTTAAACAATTTCTTCACTTATCATTCATATATCCCTCAATTTATCCTCTAATTGTTCTCTCATTTTTTTCCCAGTTCAACTCTTCCATTTTTTGTTTGTTTGTTTGCCTTTTCCTCATTCCTCCCCCAACCCCCGTGTTGCTGAATAACCTGTTGTTGGGTTTTGTCTATGTGTTTTTAAGTATGTCTTTATAAAAATAACCCTTTTGTAAATCTAATTAGGGTTGAGGGGTTAAGGTATTGTGTTGCCTATGATTGTATGACTCTGTTCTGTAAGTACCCAACTCTTGGTAAAGACAACTCAACATTAGCTAGCTGTTTTGACATCTCAATTCCAGAAACACATTTGTAGCATTAACTTATCTGAATTATGTGTCTAGAGCAGTGATTTTCAACTGGTGTGCGGCAACGCACTGGTGTGCTGTGAGAGGAACTTAGGTAAGCTGCAAACAGTTTTAAAGATCGTTAAATTATTTTTGAAAGAAGTTCAAAGCACAGTAACTATATGCTTTTTTCTACTTTTTTATTTCACCAACAGAATTTAAATGTCCCTGGAAGGTTAACTATCACTTCAAGTGTGCCATGAGGTAAGAAGGTTGAAAAACACTGGTCTAGAGGAATAATAAACTGTATAAAATTAAATGCTTGTACCATGCATTGAAGCATAGAAGACACTTTATCATAAAGGGCTTCATAAAACTGTGATTACTGGTAGTTTGTTTACTAAAAACAATAGCAGTTTGTAACCTAATTCTTTGTACCCTCAAATCAACCTGAAACAATAAAAATACATAAATACATAAGTAAATAAACAAATACTAGAGCAGTTGAGGCTGATGTTTGCTTCCCCTCCTTCCTCTGGACAGCACCATGCAGACTTGCCCGGGCTGTCCTGCTCTGTACATTCCTCTTCTTCCCAGTCCACCACCTTAGAGCAGCGGAGGTGGATGGCTGCACTCATCTGACACTAACGCTTCCCCTTCTACCTTGGTGTAATAGGAGGGAGAAAAGGCAGAAATGGACGCTTTCATGACTCAATCTCCCCTTGAAGTGCTTTCTGCTGGTTGCCACTGTCTTGGCTAACACTGTGTGGACATTAATGACCTCCTTGTGGCAGGTATAAAATGTTACCTCTGTCTTGAAGAGTTTCTGTTCCTCTTTTGGCAGACTCCGATGTGGTGCCCAGACCTAGAAGTCCCACTTCTAGGGCAACTTTGATGGTGGCTGACTGAGGGAGGACCAGTCCTACTCTTTTATGAAGCCTTTGAGAGTGGCCTGGTCCCCATTGTTTGAAGCCCTTGTCTGAAGTGGGGCAAATCAAGCCTCTTGTTCCATAGGGGTCCACCCTTGATGCCCATTCAGGAGCACCCTCAAAGTCTGACTGAACATCTTGTTTCAGAAGTATACATCTTTAAAAATATTCCACGGGGCAGGGGGAGGAATACTCCATGGACTGCTGTGACTGTTGAAAACATTAGAAGGTGGCTGAGCAATGTTAATCACAGAAGCATGAGGACTACCAGGGAGCTTCAGTGACTCATTTACTTTTCAAAGCATACTTAAAATAAACTGTAGAAAATAGAAGGGCCTCTTGAGCTTAAGGAATATACTACTTAGAAACCTGTGTGTGTGAGTGTGTGTGTGTGTGACAGAAATAGACCTAGAGTGAGAGAGACAGAAAATGACAAAGAAAGAGAACAGTTTAGATAACTGCATTTCCCCACTGACCCTGCAGTTAGCTTGAGAACCAGTATTTGGGAAACATAATAAGGTCCATTTCAAAGTCAAGTGACAGTGAAGTTCTCATTGAATTATAATGTAAACTGAAGACGTGGCTTGTCAATGTCTGAGGCACGGCTAAATTCTGCAAAAGAAACCAAAATGAGAAGGAAAGGATGGCATTCTTTTTTTAATATATCTGAGTAAAAAGTAAAAGATCTATTTTAATGAAAAGTTAATTTTACGTCTTAATGGGAGACCTGTGGAGAAGTGAATGAATGATTTTTTTAAAGGGAACATCTTTACCTGACACAAAAAAGAAACTGTCCCATTCCTATTCATTCTAAGATTCTGTCCTGCTCCTTCCAGAAAAAAAATGAATTTATTGGGTTAATATAAATAATGTGTTCTTTCACATCTATTTCTTATTTCATCAACCATGCAGAATATTATAGCAGACTCTATTGGCTGTAGATAGAGCCATTATACTTTCCCTTCTTGCTTGCCTTACAGAATTCTGAAGATAGGGGCAACAATAGTAGTGACCTTACATAGTCGGTCTGAAGATTAAATGTATAACTACGCATACAATGCGTAAAATAGTTTCTGATAGAATAAATGCTCAGTAAAATTCTTCTTATTATTATTCTTGGAACATTTCATGCAGTTAATGTGAGTTCCTCTTTCAGCATCAGAGAAGGAATCCAAAATTACAGATCAGACCCGGGGCTGACAGGTCTGTTGTTTGTCAGCACTTAGCTGAAGCTTAGGTACATAACTATTTGCGTAATGAGATGATACAACATGGGAAGTTACTCTGGAGAAAGGGGAACATCTGAGAATACTTTTTTCCCTGACCAAAAAAAAAAAGAGACTATCGGCGCGCGCACACACACAAACCCCCAACAGTTTTATTGATCTCCCTTCCACACTGTGTTGCTTAGAGCTATAACCAACCTTGTGGGAGATGCAACAAAAGCACAAAGGGTGGCACAGAAAAATGGAAAGACCTGGTCCTGGATAGGATGAATGAATCTCTATGGAGCTTAGGGAAGGCTTAATTTCAGACCTTTTGTCTGTTGCAGTGAAGCTGATCCCCGTGTCAGTTGAGTGCTCTGAATCTGATATCTCAGAATTGCATCAGCAGCAATCTTACAAAAAAAACCAGTGGGTCGTGTGGCGGCTGCTCTCCAGCACAGGGGGCTGCACAATCTTTCAGCAGTTCTGTGATCAGTACAGAGGCCTGCAGTGGCGGTGAGGGCCCTCTCACGTCTCAAGTGGCAGTGTCCAAGGGCGGTGCCTGCTGCCCTGGGGTTTTCACCTTTGTCCCTTCTCCATGTCAAGGTGTCTCCCCCACATCCCTCCCCTTCACTCTGAGCGTCTTCTGTTGTTTCTCTGATGGTTTGCAATGCTGTCTATATGAGGGTCCTTCCATAGTTAGGCGTCAACTTGTAATTTTTGTTTTGTGGGTTTTTTTAATTAATTATTTTTTATTAAAAATAAATAAAATTATTTATTAAATAATAATAACTTTGTACATTGATGCATTTATGGGGTTCAGGGTACTGCTTTGATAACGATGTGAAATGTGTACATTAAACCAGGTAACACATCCATCACAATTATACTCATTTCTTAATAGCTGTGAAATGTACCATTGCATCATGCACATTAGGTGAGGTCCCCTCAAATATGATCCTCTCCTAGAAAACAGCAGGTCCAGGCTGCTTCTAGTCTGCCATCTTGGCCTCTTACTAGCAGCTTTTATAGAATGGACGGCTCACTGTCCAGTGACAGAACTTGTCCTGCTGTCCAGCTCTCCCTCCTTCCTCACACCGGAACATCCTGGAGTCCTTCATCTTTCACCTCAGTCCCCTGTGTATTCTTATTTGATGCATTGATTTGGCACATATTTAAGATTACTTGGCATAGTCTACAAAATAAGAGCTCTTTAATATGCGTTAAATTATTATTTCTCCCACAGAAATCAATATATTCTATTATATATATTTGCATCTTCTGACTTGGGACCTGTTACTAAGTCCAGTATATAAGACAAATGTAATAATCTTTTAAAATACAACAAACATGAGCTTGTAAAAGCCATTACCTGAAGAAGAAACCTATTTCAATAGTGTAACCTTTCTTATAACTGTGCTATTCTAACTAAGAAAATATAGGGGAAATATATTAATAACTAAAAAGAAAATGAGGATAATTTTTTGAAATATTACATGCTCCCGTGTAGGGAGAAATAATCTTATATTCCAAAAATTATTTGTGAGATAGATAACATTTTTTAATTCTGAGAAAATCCTAAATCTCATTTTTAGCACAATTCTAATGACTCTAATACTGAGACAGATGGCTCTTCATTACTCTATGAAAAGGACAATCTCTTGGATATAAAGTCTACAGCAGATGCTTCAGGAGCCTTTTATATTAGGAAAAAAACAAGGGTAATTCTCAGGAAAGGTTTAGCATCTGAATAAGGGAAATTAAGCCATACTAACCAGTCATGAAATTAACTATTAAAATGTCTAATTATAGTATTATGTATCTTGAAAAATGTACATTTTTAATGTTTATGTCACTTTTTTGTTTAAGTCATTTTTATATGCCTTGCCTATCAGATTAAAATATTCGATAAACTTTAACAACAAAAGTATGTGCGTGACTTTCATTTTGCACTTCTTGATATCTTACTGATTAATATGTTCCGTTGTGATGCCAGTGAGATACAGTATTGGAAATTGCATTGGCACGTCTATATAAGTTAAGGACAAATTACAGCCAAAACTCTCTAAAACTTAGTATTTCTCAAGCTTGTCAAATCTGATAGCTAAAGTGGAACGCTCAGCAGATTTCTTGAGGTCTATATAACAACCAGTGGTTGTTCAGCTTTTCTTCACTGAGATTTAGAAAGTGAGATGTTTAATTGCAAGCCTCAAAACATCTATATTTTGGCCAATATACAGTAAGATTATTCTACTGCAGCAAGAGACAAACAGCATCTGGGCTAAATTAAACCACATGACCTATGATTGGAATAAATCTAAAGAAAGGAGCAAGTTTTATTTCTAGATAATAATAATTATAAATTGTAAAATTAACCACATATTTTCGCATCCAGTAAGTTCTAGATTTTAATGTCCCAGGGTGAAGGTGCATATGCAGTCCTTTCCAGAATGTTTGATTTTGTAGACCATGTTTCCACCATTAGCTACTTATCATAGAGTTGTACCATTAAAGGCCCCCACTTACTGTAACTTTTGACATAGTTGACACTGGTTTTAATTTTCTTTTATGTTTTTTAATATGTCCCACATTTTTTAGATTTATAAATTTTGTCCCGTCTATAGCAATCTTCTATTAATCAACCATTCCTTAAAATGTGGGTCCCAACACTATGTCAGTCAGAATCATCTGATGCCTTAAGAATCAATAGATATCCTGAATGTTTGTTACATCATCTGGTGCCTTAAGAATCAATAGATATCCTGAATGTTTGGCAAATACTGCTGAAACGATCAGTGTCATTTAACAGTCAATATGCAGGTGATGAAAGGGCTTAATTTGCTCAGTCAGTTTTATGTTTAAAGAATCTTATTTTCCATAGCTTTTATAAAATCTCAATTATTCACAGGTACTTTTCACATTTGAAGTGCCACACTTCCACAGGTCCAGGGATAAAAGTTCAAGAGACATGAGCTTCTTCATATCCAATAAGATTTTTAACTTGTTTAAAATCAGCCAGGCATAGAAACCTCATTAATAGTGACTGGGGAAAAATGAGCTGAAGAAATGACTTTTTGAGAGAAAAAAAAAGATAATCTGCCGCTACACATTTTCTAGAGATTACAGAAAATGAAGTTTACATACCTTTGATTTCTTCTAAAGTTCAGGTATTTAAGGCTTTCTATCTAGGTAGGATTCAAATCAATACACAATATTGACAGGGCTAATAGACAGAGGGCATATGGCCATAGACTTTGGACTACTTTGGTTAGCTCTGGAAAACTCTATAAGAAATAATCCAGACAGTGTGACGTTGATCAAGCTTAAACCATTTCCCGATATGGGAACCTACAACAAATTAGGTATAAGTAGGTAATAGGAAGAGAATGTAAAAAACAAAACATATTATTATTCACATGTGATAATAATTTCTTTATGTCTATATGTGTCTTGTATTTTGATATAATTCCTACACTAAAAATGACAACGATTATCTTCTCAAACTTTTTCCTTACCTGTGCTAAAACTTATGATATTTGTGAAAGTCTGTCTCTCCCAGTTTACTAGGCAAGATACATGTAGATGTACCTGAGAAGGCAACAGTGGTGACGTAACAGTGTTCATGCGCCCAGGAAAACAAAACTGTATTTAAATTCACAGCACCATCAAGTCTTGTAGGAGATTCACACTCTTGGATAAAGTCTGACATTTGATTGGAGAAATCTAATTGTAAGGAGCAGATAAGTAGGCTGTGGAATAGTAATCTAATTTGGACACCAAAAGCACAAACCAAGGGAGACAATTTAATGGATCTAAATATATGTGCATTAGGTGTTGGCCTTGGCATGTTATTGGTCTTTCAGTTATGTGTCAAGGAAATGTTTATTTCATATAATTTAAAGATTCATTCAATTCAAAGCTCATATACATGTGTAGGAATAGCTGTGGTATGTGATTCCATTTACAGTATCTGTAAATAATAGTAATGCAGAAGTCTAGCAGAAAAATATTATATAATTTCAAAGTTTAATGATATCTGTATATCTATCTATATCACTTGGGAGCATGTGTGTGTGGGGGGGATGTGAGTGTGTGTGTGTATGGGTATGTTTTCCAGAACTAGAGAGCCAGGGTTAAAAGGTGGTTCTAGTTTACTAGCTATGTGAACTGGTGGTTAATTTTTCTATGCTTCCATTTCTTTATAAGTAAAATCTAGATAATAATGACACCACACTTCTATAATTGCTCTGTGAAATAAATGAGTTATTATATGTAAAATCCCTGTGGTAGTAATAACCCCTCAATAAATATTGGTTGAAATTTTTATTATTAATTTCCTAAAGTTCATTGCCTGGAACATCTCCTGGCCATCTATAAAAAGAAACCTGGGACAACAAGTTGGCTGAAAGAGATGTGAATCCTGAATCTCTATTCTCTTAGGAACATGACCAACAATAAAAAAAAAAAAAAGAAGAAGAAAAAAAAATTGTTACTAAGAATTATTTTATTAGTTGAAGGTTTTGAAGGAAGGGACCATCTTTAGTGTCTTTAGTTATTTTTTGTCTATAATGCTTAGCATCATACTTGAAAAAATAATTTTTGTTTGTTAAAGTTCTGCTAAAGGAAAATTATACTATGCTCATTTATATTATCAAAACAAAGAAAAAACTACCTTAGGTAATTTAGAAGGCAAAAGCTCATAATAATAATCTCAGAATCTGTGCATCCAAATTATAAAAGGGCAATCTCAGAATCGAGCCAGATCCAACACAGAGTAAAGGTGCAAAGGTGACCCTTAGGGGCAGGGTCACTGTCATACTAGGTAGTAAAGAGGTGTCTCTCTTAAAAACCACACTTAACAGTTCTGCCATAGGAAGCAGGTAAGATGGCGTACAACCGGCAGTGGTGGCTCTTGGAATCATGTCAATCTGAAACAGGATTGGCAGAACATATGATCTGGACAGGCAGGAGGATAGGGGAACGGCCAAAACTGTGCCACAGGAGTGTAGACATATTCAAGGTTTGACCTCAAAAGAAAGAAGCAACACATTGTTATATTCCCATTTTTGTACTGACTCATCTTGTTTGAGGGTTACTGTGTTGTTCATGTGGCTTTGTGCTTTGTAGACAATGTGGCAGTTTTAGTAAATTCGTAGTGTGGGTTAATTCTCTAGGCGAGGAAAACGAAATCATTTCTGAGAATTTGATGTGTCCCAGGCACCGAGTTCAATGATTTCTCATTGCATCATTTAATTTAATCAGAATAACATTCTCGAGTTAATTTCCCTTTTTAATTTTACTGAAAATATAATTACTTATTTTTGTAACAAAGTAAAGAAACACAATATCGCATAATTAATCAGACATTAACTGCCATTGATAATTAAGATTATCTGTAAATATTTTTGGATCAGTAAATAAGTAAAATGGCAACGAAACATATCTTTTTTTTTTTCCTCTAGTGGTCTATCTCTGGAGGAAGCATTGTTACAGTAAGCTTTGCTTAAACAACCACTAGATACAATGGAAGGTATTAATGGTTATTACGTATAACAAGTGGACTTTTGCCTTCTGTAATAACTCATTAGCTGACAAGGAGGAAGAAGAGAAAGAAAATATGTTAACATAAAGAGAGAGAGAGGGAGAGAGAGAGAAAAAAGAGAGAAAGGGAATGGCTAAGTAGAATTTTTGAACAAATACTAAGTTCCAGGCACTATTTTCAGCACCATTGCATATAATAATCTTTGCAACACTATATGAGGTTCATGGGGGAGGTTTTGTCCTTATCCTCATATTTTGTACATGCAAACAGGGGTCCTGATTTACCTTCCTCCTGAGTGGTGAAACCAGGATTCAAACTCAGGCACGCTGATTGTAAAGACTACAATATTTATAATCTGCTACTTTTATAAAAATGTGTCAGAAATGAAGATCCTGCATCATAAAGAAAATAGTTAAACCCAAGTATGTCATACGGCCGTCAGAAAAGAGCACTAAGGAGTAAAATGGGGACGTGATGATCCGGGAAAAAGTGAGAAGAGTTGGTAAGCAAGGACCTGAAGCAGAATAAAACTGCAGATGAAGATTAGCACAGGCATTTTGCCCTAGTTCTGCCCATATACAGAAGTGTGAAGAGAGGCAGCGCGTATGTCTCAAACGCTTATATGTTTTCCTTCTGGAAATTTACTACAGAAACATGAATTATACTGTGAAAAATCCAAACACGAATATAGCTGCATTTCAGGTGATTTTTTTCAGATCTGCCCTCTTTTAGAACCTAGAGAAAGCCATCTTAATTTGTTTGTTTGTTTGTTTGTTTGTTTGTTGTGGCCTATTCAGAGATAGTCAGAGGACATCAGACAGTTCTGCGATCTGTTCACCGCGAATCTTTCACAATTTTCCTGTCACTGCATGCATCCTTTCCCACAGTCAATATACCCCATATTTATGCGCAAATCACCTGGTTAATCTACTTTTTAATTTAACAATATTTCTGTAATGCTTCTTATGGAGTGCTATTATGTCCATGTATCCAGGGGTGTCCAACTTGAGATCATGGGGCATATGCAGATAATTTGTGGCCTCATTAGTTTATCTGTGATTTAAATACTGCAAAAATTTTGCACAAAGCTTTTTTTTTTGGCTTATGAGTTTTCATTAGCATTTGTATTTTTAATGCTTGGCCCAAGAAACTCCTCCTCCTCCAATGTGCAGCAGAAAAGGTTAGTCGCCCCTGAATAATGGTAATATTTATATCTTATATAATATACTACTATATACTCTAAAGTTAATATGCAATATGTACCAATATTACATACAAATGTTATTAAAATAGCACTAATTTTACCTCTGGAACAATTGATGGAGATGTATTATGTCAGCCCCACTTAAAGATGAACAGAGACTCAAGTCAAATTCCTTAACTCTTGATATATATCTAGAAAATCCGAGAGCTAGGGTGTGGACGTTGTTTTTTCTTTATTACAAATGCATATGTTTTGGATTAGTTTCTTATCCAATCTATACATCATTTTATTTTACTAAGTAATTTACCCAATTTCTATTCATTAGAACCATTTTGGACTTTTATTCTGTCATCATTTTATCCATTCTGTCCTTTTCTTTTTCTTTCTTACATGGTTTTGTTCTGTATTGCAAATTGTTTCTCCAAGTGGTTATTTTATGGTTTCCAAGTGGTTTGTGTTTCTTGTAACTTTAATTAATATATATGAAGCGCTAGATTTACAATTTTGGAAGCTGGGTCATATTCCTGCTATGAGACTTGGCCTTGGGTTTCTTCCACATCTTGGCAATTGTGAACTGAGCTGCTATAAACCATGTTGGGGAAATGTCCTTGTAAAAGAATTTTTTTTTCTCTGATAATGAGATTGTGGGATAAAATGGAAAGTCAACTTTCAATTCTTTGAGGATTCTCCATACTTCCTTCCATAGAATATTAGTTTGCAGTCCCATCAGCAGTGCAAAAATGTTCCCTTCCCTCCACATCCATGCCAGCACCTGCAGATTCAGGATTTTGTGATGTGGGCTAATCTCACTGGAGTTGAGTGATGTATCAGAGTGGTCTGATTTGCATTTCTTGGAGGCAGCTTTTGCCAGAACTCCTGTCCAGAAGGAGAAAAGTTGGGCTGAAATGAACCTGGAGAAGTCAAAATTGGGGATTTCAACCCAAGGAGAAGAAATGAAGGTGCACATCATACCCGCAGAGATGAATTGCAAGGGTGAGAAAGAGGAAGAAAGAGATCAGAGACCAGATATACACCGGTTAGACGGAAGGTACCTGGTGCTGAAGACAAGAGAGACAGACATCTCCGGACCAGGGGAGCCTGCTGCTCAGCGAGGAAGAAAGGACCTCTCATCTCCCCTCCCGGGAGAAAGCCACAAAGTCCCAGTTGTTCTGCACCTAGGAATTTCCACCTCTGGGTCCCCATCCTGCCTGGCACAAACGTGGTTCTATTTATCACTCCTGTCTTTTCTATAGTACCTGTATACATTCTTGGTGTTGGAATTTTTTGCTTACAGTTCATTTTTGAACAAAATAATTTTATTTGGTACAGCTCTTCGCTCAGAAATGGTTAAGGTGACAAGATGGGTATTGATCTGGGATCATCATAACTTCGGCAAGAAAATGCAGAGTAATCAGCTTTCGGCATGCGGTCCTCAGGACAAGCAGCCGCTCCTTCAGTAGGTGTTGGTCGTCAGTGACGCTTGTAGCTCTTACATATTTTCTTTGATGGTAAATGTTGATCTCTGCTTTGTCAATTCAGTGCCTGGCTGTCATACTGGATGTTACCTATATTCCATCCTCTGTTAGGATTCATGCAGTGATGTTTTACTTGGGCTAGAAATGGAGACTGGAGAACCTAGACATAGTTAGCAACAACATCCTTCCTCCATCTGTGTTGCTTCTTTTAAATGAGTTGCAGAGATGAAACAGTATAAATAAAAGAAAGGAAGCTTTATTACCGAATTGTTCCTAATTTTGAGCACCGAATATATCTCTTTTGAATTTACCTTTATGAGTTGAATCTAGCTCACTTTATGTAGCAGTTTAGTTAGTATTTCCGTGGACCTAGCAGTGAATTTCTTGATTTGCATTTATATCTGGACATGAAGCACCAATTAACTGAACACTAGAGAAAGGTCTGTGCCACCCTCCCTACAGTGGTTTTTCCGCAGTGTTCCAGATGCACTTGTGATTCAATGCCACAGTGAAAAGTTACAAAAAGGCATCAGTGTGGAACTCTACATTTTTTTAAAATGAGAAACAATTATTTCTTAAGCTATTAGAGCAATATTCATAAACTTTTACTGAGCTAATCTACAATTGAATAAATCAGCAACTATTTACGATTGTATTAGTCTTTCACGGGGAAAGGAGAACATGTTAAAGTTAAAATATACAATAAATTCTAAATATTGTTTTCACCAATGATGTCAGATTTACATGATTTCTTCATAAAAGATTTCTTTTCATCATTTGAAGGAGGCAAAAGGCACAAAATTATTCCCTATCTAGTTTTCATTAATCATTGCTTAATTTTTCAGCTTTGCTGACATAGTGTTTTGTTCATTTGGTATATTGGATCATTTTCTTTGATTTTTACATGGCCATAATTACATTTCAATTGTAAACCCTCAGTAATAAATCTTTGAACTCTGATTGTGCTTTCATTTAATCCATAATGACAATGATTCTTTTCTTCCTATTTTAAGAACCTTTTTATTTGTTTGCTTTTAAAGACAAAGTCTCACTCACTCTGTGTCCCAGCTGGAATGACCACAGCTCACTGCAACCTTAAACTCCTGGGTTCCACCACTCCTCCCACACCTCAGCCTTCTGAGTAGCTAGGACTACAGGCATGCCACCATATCCCGCTATTTTTTTCCCCTTTTATTTTTAGTGAATAATTCTTACTGTGTTGGTCAGGCTGGTCTCAAACTCCTGGCCTCAAGCAATCCTCCAGCAGAAGTGCTGAGATTATAGCCACTGTACCTATCTTTAATGTTGGCAATAAAAACTTTGATATCACCTTTAATGTCCAGTTTCTTATGTGCCTGCTTTAAAAGATGTTTCTTCTTTTCACTTGGATATGTGATTTTTAACTTGTGGAAAACATATAAATGCTTTTATGTCAAAAATGGGCATCCATTTATATTTTAAGATTATCTTCCCTACCTCCAGAGTGATTAGAAAAAATGAGAATTCTAAGTGAGGAAATATTTTTAATAGAAAGTGAAAATTGCCACATCCTAGCCATCATTGATCCATAAATTCTTCCATGTATAATGTAATCCTTCTTTCCATGCTTCTTGCCAGCACTACATTATCCTATAGCAAGTATAGGCAAAGTAGGACTTCAAATCAAAATTGACCAATTGCCTGTTTTTGTATGACCTAGAAGCAAAAAATAATTTTTATATTTTGTAATGGCAAGGGCACAAATCAAAACAAAGGCAAAATAACATTCTACAACATGTAAAAATTACATACAACCCTAATTTCAATGACCATTAACAGTTAAGATTTATTGGAATGCAATCGTGTTCATTCATTTTTGTATTTTTCATGACTGCTTAGATGTTACAGAAGCAGAGTTTAATAGTTGTGACAGAGACTACATGGCTTACAAAATCTAAATTATTTACTGATAGCACATGCATCACACATTTTGGTAAATGGAAGATTATCTAAACCTAACTCTTATCAGTAAGAGGACATGCATGTGCTAAGAACACAGCCTGTGAAGTTTGACTGCTGGCTCCACCATTCACCCACTCCATGACCTTGGGAATTTTACATATTGTCTATACATCAATATATGATCTGTAATCATAACTGTACCCACTTCAGAGAGTTGTGAGGAGATGAGCTCAAGACTCTTAGAACATTGCATAACATATTGGAATACAATTAGCATTTTTCTTTTTTATTTTATTGTAATTATGTAGAATCATTAAATATGTGTTAATATATTTATATCATTTAACTTTAGAAAACAAAAATTAATCCTCAAAATTCAGAGATTTTATATAACATAAATCTAGTAAGATAAATTCATTCATTCATTTGCTTATATTAAATCTTAATGAAGGGTTGGGGCAATGGCACAGATATCTCTTAATCCTGAGGAAATAACTTAAAGAATAGAAAAAATGAGAAACATATTTTTATGTGGCAGGTGATCAATTGAATAGAAAGGAGAGAAAATAGAAAAGGATCTCTTCTCAATGGAATGGAAGACACAAAAATGAGTCTATATAGTTTGAATTCTTTAACCAATTTATTCAATTCTTTAAAATCCACTTAACAAAAGATAATATACTCTACAAGCCAAAATCCAGAGAAATGGTGTGACACATTGTCAGGGTCCCTTTGTGGTCACCAATTATTGGGCCCATCACTGGCCAGGGCTCTGGCCCCAGCTTACTTAGGTTCCAGATGCAGACTGCTAGGCTACCTTGCTCAGGAACAATTGTTTTTAGGTGTCTGAGGGCTACTTGCTTTAGTAGAAGGGAGACAGAGAGAAAGACAGTGTTTGAGGGAGTAAAGCAGTCTTAGTAAGAAGAATACATCTTAGAGTCTTTCATAGAGAGAGACGGAGAAGTGACAGAGTCAGAGTGAGCCAGTCCGTGATAACATACACACTCTCCCAACTGCCTTCTCCTCCAGCCTCTTATAGACATACTCCCATGGCGCTTAACACCACAGGTGTAGAGACTCACAATCACTGAGCTCTCATGTTTGTTAGGAGAGCCAAAACCTTCCCCATGCTCTTATTGTCAAGGTGTTACATTACCGAGCTATACAGGTGTTTCTTATAACTCTCACTCCTTGCCATAAGCTATACTGGCTGCTACAACACATTTTGAGTTTTTTTCTTCTGATATATATTAGTAATTTAATGCTTTTAGTAATGAAAAAAATGTCCACCAGTATATTAAATTATCTGAACCTAAGCATTTACTAACACATACAATTAAGGGACTCCTGGGAAAAGTACATAAAGTCTTTATAAATTAGTTCCCTAAGTTTTCGTAAGATTTCTGCAGATAAGTAAGCTATTTAGACAGTTAATTAAAAATAAATTTAAAGAGCACTAATTACTAAGTTTCATAAGAAATTTTAGGGTTAGATGTTTAGACAAAAATTTGACTAGTTTAGCATAAATATTTTCCAAATTTTTAAATAGATTTGCATGTTTATATTTTACTTTCACCTCTATTTTTTAAATTTATTTTTTATTTCAAATTAGGGTGAGTATATACATTTTTAGGTTACATTGTTTTCACTTCCAGGGTAAAGTTCCAGTTGTAGAAGAGCCCCTCACCCAGGGGGCGTGTTATTCACCCTCACAATGTGTGCACATTAGATGAGATCCCTCCTCATGCCCTCCCTCCTTCTGCCATTGTCCTTCCCTCTCGCCCCCCTTCTACCCCTGGACTAGACTATTTTTGTGTTTTATAGTTCTTATGAGCATGTAATTGTTTATATATTGATTTCATATTAGTATGTAGTACATTGGATATTTATTTTTGCATTCTTGTGATATTAGAAGATGTGATAAGAAGAATATATTTCAACTCCATCCAGGTAAATGTAAAAGATGTAAATTCTCCATCTCTTGTAATGACTGAATAGTATTCCATGGTATACATATACCACAGTTTGTTGACCCATTCATGGGTTGAGGGGCACTTATGTTGTTTCCATAACTTGTCAATTATGAATTCAGCCACAGTAAACATTCTGGTGCAAGTGTCTTTGTGGTAAGATGAATTTTGTTTGTCTGGGTAGATACCTAGTAATGGTATTGCAAGATCAGATGGGAAGTCTACTTCTAGATCTTTGAGGAGTCCCCATACTTCTCTCTAAAAAGGCTGTATTAGTTTGCAATATCATCAGCAGTATAGAAATGTTCCCTTCTCTCCACATCCATGCCAGAATCTGGTGTTTTGGGTCTTTGGGATGAGGACTAATCTTGCTGGGGTAAAATGTCTTCGAGTGGTTTTGATTTGCATCTCTCTGATAATTAAAGACAAAGAGCATTTTTTCCTGTGTTTGTTGGCCATTCACCTGTTTGTTAGCCATTGGAATAGAAGTTTCTACTCAAATCTCTTACTGACTTATACAGGGAAGTGTTTGAAATTCGTTTATTGTTTAATTTGAGTTCTGTAGATTCTTGTTATCAGGCCTTTGTCAGATTCATAACATGCAAAAATATCCCATCTCAAAGGCTGTCTATTTGCTTTGTTTGTGGTAGCCTTAGGTGTGGAAAGGCTTTTTAGCTTGATCAAATTCCAGTTATTTATTTATTTTTGGTGCAGCTGCAATTCTCAGAGGGGTCTTCCTCATAGTTTTTCCCAGGTCAGTATCTTCAAGTGTTTTCCCTACACTCTCTGCTAGAATTTTTAATGTTTCGTGTCTTAAATTTAAATATTTATCCAACAAGAATCAGTTTTTGTCAATGGTTTAATCAGATCCCCTTCTAAATTTGCTCAAAAGTTATGTAAGAATTTTCATGGAATTTTCATTATTAGTTGCAAAATTTTTAGGTATGCAAGATAAGGTTTTAGTAATAGTCCTAAATTCAGTTTCTGATTAATTTCTTAAGCACAACCTTTGTTAAATAATAATTTTAATAAGCTCATAGCCTCTTTGATGGGTAGAGGTTAAGTTTATATTTTTGCTAGAAAATATACACCTTTATATACTGTCCAAGTATATAAATATAAATATATTTAAATAAGCCTTCCTTTATATATATTTTTTTATTTCTCCACTTCCCCATCACATCCCATCAATGTATAGGGACTATGGTTTGATACAGATAAGACATTTTACAAAAAAAAAAAAAACCTTTGTGCTCCATTTGTATAAAATTCAGGACCAGACAAAACTAATTTGTAGTAATAAAAGTCAAAATAGTGGTTATGACTGACATTGAATGGGCATAAAGTAGGTATTGACTAGAGAGCAATACAGGAGAACCCGCCGGAAAAATCAAAATTCAAAATTTCTATATCTTGCTCTGGGCTGTCACTAAACAGGTATGTGCATATGTAAACGTACCAAGCTATATCTTTGGTTGTGTGTCTTAATAAATTTCACTTCAATGTTTAAAAAGAGAAAACCAGACAGAGTAACATTATTCTGCGACAGTAAAGTGTTTGAATTACAGTTTATCCATACAATTTGAAACAGTTGTGTACAGAGTGAATGTAAAGAGGCCAAGTCATGAAGTAGGACTTGGTGGGGAAGCGGAAATCACCACAAGGGTCCATTGGAAAGCTGCAAGAGCATCAGGGAAACACTCTGAGTTTAGTTTTCTGTTGTTCATTTATCAAACCACTGAAATCATCACAGCTTTCTACGACTCCTGTTGCCATCATAAATTAAAAAAAAAAAATCTTGGAAAGTAGGTAACAAACAGCAGCAGCTGTGATTACTGGCACAGAAGAAAGGAGAAAGCAGAGAGATGGCAGCATGTAGCAGACCGCTACAGAACTGGGCCAAGTAGCAGCAGCATACCCAAGGATGGCAGGGAACTGAATACCAGAGGAGCCATCCAGCGGCATCCCCTTTCCAAAAACACTAAGAAAATTTCACATCAGTAATTGTTCTTAGTCAAATCAGGAATACACAACCAAAAATTCAAATATCATTTTTCTAAAAACATGCTCAAGATTTTAGTATACCAAATCAATTGCACACTCTAACCCGAAATTTTTAATCGCAGCATTCAGCTTGCTACGTACTTAGAGTTTGCTAGGCAAATCTGGGGTAAGATGAAATACTTTACTTCTCTGATGACAGGTTTAATGGCTACTTTTGATATCTAAACAAGGGTATCCTGGGTAAGTTAAGTGCTGAACCTTGCACTTATATGACTCTTAAGGGTAGATTAGACAAGGAATAAAGGCTAGGATCTTCCACTAGCACATTTAGAAGGTGACCTTGGAAAAGCCCAAAGGAAGATAATCAAATAATTCCAAAGGAATATGCCATGATAAAAAATAGAAATGCACTAAAAGCCCAAAATTACTGAGGTTGTAATGCTGCAAACTTTATCCAAAAGAAAGGTGATGTTCCTTCATGAATGTAGAAAACTAAACTTTAAGTAAAAAGAAATATTAAAAATAAGAGTCATATATTGATAAATGATTTGATTTTTCTAGGTTAAAAAAAAAAAGCTTCTCTGGGTTCTCTGTTCTGATCCGTAGGTCCATGTCTCTGTTTTTGTGTCAGTGCCATGCTGTTTGGGTTTCTATAGCCTTGTAGTATAGCTTGAAGTCTGGTGGAGTGATACCTCCTGCTTTATTCATATTATATAAGGTTGCATTGGCTATTTGGGGTCTCTTTTGGTTCCATACAAAGTAGAGAACTTCTTTCTATAGATCTGCAAAAAAATATTATTGGTATTTTAATGCAGATATTACACTGAATCTATAAATCATTTGGGATAGTATAGCCATTTTAATAAGCATGATGTATTATTCCATCTGTTGATATCCTTTGCAGTTTCCTTCCTTGGTATTTGATAATTCTTCCCATAGAGGTCTTTCACCTCCTTTGTTAAGTACATTCCAAGGTATTATATTTTCTTTGTTGATACTGCAAAAGTTATTGCACCTTTGATTTGATTCTCAGCTTGACTGTTATTGGCATGTATGAAAGCTACTGATTTGTATACATTGATTTTATAAACCGAGACTTTACTGAATTTATTTATTAATTCCAAGAGTCTCACAGTTGAGTCTTTGAGGTTTTCTAGATATAATATTATCAGCAAGGAGTGACAGTTTAGTCCCTTCTTTCCCCATTTGGACCTCCTCGATTTCCGTTTTTGCCTGATTGCTCTGACAGGAACTTCCCACACTATGTTTATTGCTGTGACAGGAACTTCCCACACAGTGGTGGAAGTGGGCAGCCTTGTCTTGTTTCAGTGCTAAGCAGGAATGCTTTCAATTTTTGCCTGTTCAATATGATGTTGGCTGTAGATTTGCCATATGTAGCCTTTGCAATTTTGAGGAATGTCCCATCTATACCAATTTTGTTAAACATTCTTATCATAAAAGGGTGCTGAATTGTACCAAATGCTTTTTCTGTGTCAATTATGCTCTTTGTTTTTGTATCTGTGTGGTAATCACATTTATAGGCTTTTTATATGTTGAACCATCTTGACTTCTCGGGGATGAAATCCACTTAGTTGTGGTAAATTAAATTTTTGTTGTACTACTGAATTTGGTTTGCTAAAATTTTACTAAGAATTTTTGTATCTGTATTTATAAGAAATATTGTTCTGTTGTTTTCTGTTTTAGTTGTGTCCTTTCTTGGCTTTGGCATCAAGGTAATATTGGCTTTATACAAAGAGTTGAAGAGGATTCCTTTCTTCTCAATATTATGGAATAACTTCTGCCGTAGAAGTACAATTGGGGAGGCTGAGGCAGGAGGATCACTTGAGCCCAGGAGTTTGAGCTTTCAGTGAGCTACAATGATGTCACTGCACTCTACCAGGGGTAAGACAGTGAGACACTCCCTCAGGACAAGAAAAATTAGAAAAGATATTCATGAAGGATAAGCCAAACTGATAAAGATACTTTTATCATATAAAGCTGAAAAGGATGGCTGTGAATAAAATATAATTTTACAACTCTACAAATCAGCAAGAGACAGATAGTGCCCCAGAATGAGTGAAGAAAGATAAATAGTTCAGAGGAGGAAAAACACAGATGACCAATAAATATATGAAAAAAAAAACTTTAAAAGACATTCACATTCAAACCATAATGAGATCATTACACTCAGCTGGCAAGATTTCAGACTCTCATAAGATGAAATAGTGGCAAAGATATAGAGCAAGTAGAATTCTTAAATAATACCAATAAAAGGAAAAATGGCACAACTATTTTGAAATTAATGCAGCATTTCTCTGTTAAAAATGAAGCTTTCTTTTACCTTGCAACTCAGAAATTCTAGTTTTAAACAGACACTTGAGAGGCAAGAGGCATATGCAAAAATGTTCTTATAGCAATATTTATAAAAGCCAACAAAAAAACAAGAATGGCCCATTATGTATCAAAAAGAGAATACAACATATTGTTACACTATTACACATATAAAATAATATTATTTTGAAGTGTCAAAAAATTGAGGTAGCAAGAATGAAATTTGGAGACAATGTTAAGTTAAAAAACAAATTCCAGAACCATACATACATAGCGATTTAACCAATAAAATTTGTTAAATATACAAAACTATATATTGTTAATATTGTCTGTAAATTTTGTCATTTGTGAAACAAACACCATACACTCATTACCCTAAAGTGCATTCCGCAGAGGTGGTGAGATGTTACAATGGTCTTGGTGGTCCGGCCTAAGGAAACACACCCTTTCATTTGGTGCATTTCAAGCACATTTCCTACCTGCTGGAAAGCTGAGTCCTTAAGAGGATTTAAGCAGATGCAGATGAACTTTCCCAGTGGTTTATATTCTTACTTCTACATGAGAAATATCTCAGAAGTTTTTTTTTTTTATTTTAATGCCTACGCCACACCCCAATTAATTAAACTATAATCTCTGAGAATGGGATGCGAGAAGCTCTTTCTTTTATAATCTTGCTAGCAGAGATTTATGTTTTAAAACATAGCCAAGGTTGAGAACCACTATGTTATAGCAAGTCCAAATCACTTGCCCCTGAAAAATCGAATGCTCCATGAGGATGTAGTTTACATGACCCTGGATAAGCTGGTCTGCCTAGGATTGATGGCTCTGAAGCTCTTAAGGCTATGTGTGTGTGTAAAGATTAGGGAAAAACCTTTGTTTTATCAGACCAGAGTAAGAACAAACCACTGTGGAACCTGTGTTTAAACTGAAGTTAAAAACTCGCTGTGTAGATCACACAGCTGAAGAAGATATAGTCAAAAAGCCTTATATTCAATGTACACCATCTCATCAACCTAAAGAGATCTGAGCGGTCATTTCATATATATGTCATTCTACTTATAAATTACAATGATATTTGAAAATACTATTCACTCCATTGACATAAGTAGTGCACCAAAAAGACATAACATGAGTTGCTTTTATTCCATACACAAATGAGAAAATTTATATAAACTGTTAAATTAAAAACAAAACAATTCAGACAGAAGAATCTCTCTTAGTGACATCATTACTTTTCCTTACTAAGGTGGCATGATTGTTTGAATGTGAGTTTCTGATTAGATTGTAGAGTATCAGTCAAAAGTCTCTAGGTACCAACTATAGATAGATGTTTTATAACATTTCTGCATTTAAATACAGGCTCACTTTTTTATATCTAAATTGTAGGAAGCTGGCTACTATGTGCCTTAAGATAATCATGTTCTTATTTTATAACACTATCAAAAAGTTTAATTAAATTGAAACTTTGAGACATGTTTTATTATTTAGTTCAGTTTTCTGAAATAGAACTGAAGACTCTTTTTCAAGACTAATTCTTTATACAAATTTTTAAACCTAGCTCAAATATTTGATATTTATTTTGGGGAGTTTTTCTCTGCTGTATCCTGTGGCTTAATCCTCATCTTCATATCCTAAATATGTTAACAGAGGGGCAAATATTATCAATTGCTTTAAGTCTCATGGTGAAAAACTTCATTCTGGTGTAAGAGCAAGTCTAATTGTAAAATGATTTTAAGTAGGATGTTTATTAGCATAATTCTTCTTATGAGGAAAAGAAATAAGTGTGACTAAAGACAGAAAGAAACCAGATCTGAATTATATTAAGAAATGAGAAAGAAAAAAAGAATAGAAAAATTTGAAGAATTATGAAAATACATTGGCTTTAAAAGATGATCCCCAGCATAATTGGTAGATGGGATTTTTCATTTACTCAATGGCACGTGGATCTACCCTATATTCAAATCTTCTTGGATTATAGCAAGAAAATTAAAATATTTATATTAATTAGGGAAAAGCTTGGCTACATTGAGTCAGCTAAGGAAAATAATTGATTTGAAATCGAACTAGCACAATTCATAGCACAAGATAAATACTAACTCAGAAAAATGACTCATGAGATAGTGCACAGATGCAGTTCATGTCCGCCCAGGTTCCCTCCCCCTGGCTATTCCTCATATCCTGAAGTGAATTTGGTTTGCTAATGGTGATGGCTACCCTCTTCCCTAGAGAACTGACTTGAGCCCAGGAGAGATATGGTAGAATATAAATTACCCCTGCAGCCCCTGAGTCCTGCTCAGCATCACAACTAATAAGAGATTTAAAGGGGAAAAATATCCTCTTTTCTTCACAAGCCTCAAAGCTGGACCTACTCTGCGGTATAATTGAACTTCAGAGTCCTCTGAGAATTTAGGATACAGCTATCTTTACATCCTCACCCAGCATGTATGGCCTTCCCCCTGTCACTTTCCCACTCCCCTTCTTGTGAAGGACACTCTTCCATGAGTAAGTGATGGAACATCTACCATGATGAGTATGAATCCCCATCTCAGGCCCTGTGTCTGGGGAACCTCCACTTAAGACATGATCTCTTTGCATTTCCTCCATACTTCCCCTGGGAGATGCTTTTGGAGTTTTGTACTATAAGCTGGGTGCCTGGAGGGAGGGATATGCCAGATAAAAGGAAGTCTAAACTAATTGTTCATGGGGTTGCATGTAAATGACTTGGGACAAGGTCATGTCAGCTCTCCAGGACCCATTATTTAACTATATAACAAAATATAAATCACACATTTCCACATTCGATACTTTTCTAACATCGTAAGTACAATAGTAGTTTTGGTGCCAGACCTGGTCGTGTTCTTCAAAGATCTCAGCCCCAATTTTGAACACGAGTATCTAGCCCTTATACACAATCAACCTCCAACTCCTGATGGTATGTAGAAATGATATCTCTAATTTGGCAGCAACACATTTGTCCTGTACATTACAGCACTCTCAGTTCACAAGACTGTTGAAGTGACTGGCTCACAGTCCTCAGTGATGAAGTTGTGGTTATCTGATTTGCCCTTTGCAGACAGTTCTCCAAACTATATTCACTCCTAGAAGGATGTGATCTCATAGTTCCCCACACCATGGGGAGGGCATGGGCGATTTCAGTTTGATGATGGCTTAGGACCAGGAAGATTTTCAACAGAAAGGTAGGTTCTGTATGTTCAACCACACAGTTGAAAACATCAGGCCCAGAGGGAGTTGCTCAGAGAATGCAATCCCATTGTACCTAGTTTAACCTAAAAGTGCAAGTTATATCTCTTTTCTTCTCTTGGCATTCACTCAATTCACCTACCTGTGTTTTCCAGTTTCAATATGGGACTATAAACAACAGCTGTGCTAATGTAAATCCAAGGCTAGTGTTTCTGGAATTCCCCTGCCCCTGGGATCTCTGAGTATAATGAACCATCTTTTTGATAGTGGTTGTCTTCTTTTTTTTTTTTTTGAGACAGAGCCTCAAGCTGTCCCCCTGGGTAGAGTGCCGTGGCATCACAGCTCACAGCAACCTCCTACTCCTGGGCTCAAGCGAGTCTCTTGCCTCCGCCTCCCAAGTAGCTGGGACCACAGGC
>CAUYTI010037845.1:0-15102 GCA_963575145.1 Galago senegalensis | reverse complement strand
GATTTGTAGTATAGTCTGAGGTCTGGTAGCATGATTCCTCCTGCTTTGTTTTTATTCCTGAGTAATGTCTTGGCTATTCGAGGTTTTTTCTGATTCCATATAAAATGAAGTATTATTTTTTCAAGATCTTTAAAATATGACAGTGGAGATTTAATGGGGATTACATTAAAATTACATATTGCTTTGGGTAATATGGACATTTTAACAATGTTGATTCTTCCCAGCCATGAGCATGGTATGTTTTTCCATTTGTTAGCATTGTCAGCTATTTCTTTTCTTAGAGTTTCACAGTTTTCTTTATAGAGATCTTTCGCATCCTTTGTTAGGTAAACTCCCAAATATTTCATCTTCTTTGGCACTACTGTGAAAGGGATAGAGTCCTTGACTGTTTTTTCAGCTTGACTGCTTTGGTGTATATGAAGGCTACTGATTTATGAGTGTTGATTTTGTAACCTGAGACACTGCTGTATTCCTTGATTACTTCTAAGAATTTAGTAGTAGAATCCCTGATATCTTCCAGATATAGAATCATATCATCCGTGAAGAGTGAAAGTTTAATCTCTTCTGACCCTATGTGGATACCTTTAATCACTTTTCTTCCCTGATTGTGATGGCTAAAACTTCCATTACAATGTTAATGAGCAATGGAGACAATGGGCAACCTTGCCTCATTCCTGATCTGAGTGGAAATGATTTCAAATTAACTCCATTCAATACAATATTGGCTGTAGGTTTGCTGTAGATGGCCTCTCTCAGTTTAAGAAATGTCCCTACTATACCAATTTTCTTAAGTGTTCTGATCATGAAAGGATGCTGGATATTATCAAATGCTTCTTCTGCATCAATTGAAGGAATCATATGGTCTTTGTTTTTTAAGTTTATTTATGTGATGAATTACATTTATAGATTTACGTATGTTGAACCATCCTTGAGATCCTGGGATAAAACCCACTTGGTCATGGTGTATGATTTGTTTGATGTGTTGCTGGATTCTGTTGGTTAGGATCTTGTTGAATATCTTTGCATCAATATTCATTAGTGATATTGGTCTTTAATTTTCTTTTCTTGTTGGGTTTTTACCTGGTTTTGGTATCAAGGTGATGTTTGCTTCATAGAATGTGTTGGGTAGTATTCCATCTTTTTCTATATTTTTGAAAAGGTTGAGTAATATGGGAACTAGTTCCTCTTTAAAGGTTTGGTAGAATTCTGCTGTAAAGCCGTCTGGTCCTGAGCTTTTCTTTTTAGGGAGACTTTGTATAGTTGATGCTATTTCAGAACTTGATATAAGATCATTCCTTAAATCATTTTCAATAGAAGTTCAAAGCACAGTGAGTATTTTTTTTACTTTTTTTTTTTGATCAACATAAGTGCACTGCAAAATTTTAAAAATGGATTCAAGCGTGCCATGAAATAAAAATAAAGATTGAAAAACACGGCTTTCCACAATCCTACCCACCCTTGCAGAGACATCCATTATCTGTTGGGCTTGAACTCCCCAAATGTACCTCTTCAGCCCAAGCCTTTCACCTGACTCCCACATCAGAAGTTTCCAGCCCCTAGTAGATGGCTCCCTGGGAGCTCAGTGCAGAAAGCTGTCACTGCAGGGCCTCCCTCCCACGGACCCTTAACTGCTCCCTCCTCTCTTTGCTGCCTCCCTTCCCTCTGCCCTTAGTTCAGGAAGTTATTCAAATCTGTTCATTTTCTCTTCTAAATGGTTCTCTAATAAAGTCTCCTCTTAGGAATTCTCCTCTTTAAGAAGAATTGTAAAGCTCCTTGTGTCACAATTATTTGCCTACAGCTCCCTCTCCCTGCTGGACTGGAAGCCAGGACTCGATTGTGGACAGGGACAGTCACATCTGTCTGTTTCTTTGATGACTGGCACTGTAGGTGTAGGTAATCTAGCAGACTAGATGCTAAATTAATTGTTGTGTGAATGAATGAAATGATAAAGTAGAAGAATGTTTGAAAATGGAAAAATTGGCCACACTATCACCACATAACAGAGGTGGTTTCATTGCTGCTTCTGTTCTTTATTTTTGCCAGGTCTTTTCGATGTTTTCTACATGGGCACACATATTTTTAGGTACTTGGAACAATAATGGACATATAATTTTGTGTCCTGCTTTTTTTTCCCACTGAACTATTTCTCTATGTGTTGCAAGGGCTTTACAGTTATCCTTTATAACTGTCGCATTACATGGCTAAAGTAGTTTTAGAATGATTGTGATGAGATTGCCAAGGCCAGCCTTGTAAGGATCATATCTGATACACAAAGCTGAGAGCCCGGGGAGGCTGCCAAAGTGTAATGACCTTGGAAAGCCACTTAACTCAAAGAGCAAATTTTCCCATTTGCCAGAGGAACCTAATCATAGTTGTTTGTACTCCTCAGACAAAAGATGTTGTACAAGTAGAAATTATTTTTAATATCTTATAGGTTTAAAAATGTTTGTGGGATAGAAATAGCTTGCTTTCCTTTGTTTCTTCCTTTGAAGGCAGAGTAGGTTAGTGGTAATTTTTCTTTCCCAAGCATCAAGGATTGACAGCAGTAAGCAGGGAAGGCTGGGCAACAAAAACATCCTACTCCCTGGGTTGTTTTAGAGTCATCCATTTTCATCTTGTAGCAGTTTCTCCCACATTATGATCTTTGCCTAATATGATCAAATTTTAGCACTAGAAGGAATCCAAGGAATTATCCCTAGTCTGATTCTCATATTTCAGATGAAGAAAGAAAGTTATAAAAAGCAAAGCTACATGGTCTTTCCATGCCCCTTCCAGAGTGACCCATTTCTGGGAGAATTTGGGGGTTGTCCAGGATAAGGGAAAACTTCCCCTTTGCCCCCTGAAGATATGCTAAAAAACAAAAAAGGTAAATGTACAAACGGCAGATGGATAGGACAAATGGAATACAAATTTATTAGCATACATGTAGTACAACACAATGGGATAGAGGTTTGTGTACCATTCTTTTCAGGGAAATTGCAGATGGGATGTGTGGATGGTTTTAGCGGCATAGTGAAAGCTCTCTATAGGTGTACAATGAGCCTGAAGAACGTATAGTGGCCTGGGAGAAAGTCTGTCAGACTCACAGAGCAAACAAAGGTTTGCCAGATGTGCCTTTCTTCCTGCGATATGAGTTCAGTTAATGCAAACTCAAGGAAGGGACCAGAAGTAATTGTTTGCTTCATCAGCAGGTCCAGACTTTAGGCAGATAAGGGAACTTCAACAACTACTTCATCCTGTGCTTTGGGAGAAACAGAGGGTCGAGAGACAGGAAGGGGATTAGGTCAGAGAAAACTTGAGGCAACTTCTGTAGTTTCAGCTTGTGAAAACTACATATTTGAAAGGAAGGCCAAACTTTGAATGGTTTTCTGATGATTTTTGATAAGACTGAAAAAAAACAAGAATCAAAAGAAACTTCCTAAAAGACAATGCAGCCCCAGTCATGCTCATGTAATACAACACTTGTGTGACTCATCGTAATTCACAATAATATAAGTTCATTTTCCTCTCATTTACCTCAATGTGATCCTATATCTATGCAAAAACAATAACAACAACAACAAAAAAAAACCTCACTTTGTGGTGTTCCTATTTTGACTATTGGTTAGCATTTCTTTCTGGGTTTTTTGTTTGTTTCTTTCTTTCTTTTTGAAACACACTCTTGCTTTGTTGCCCAGCCTAGAGTGCTGTGGCATCAGCCTAGCTCGTAGCGACCTCAAACTTCAGGGTTCAATCAATGCTCCTCCTGCCTCAGCCTCCGGAGTAGCTGGGACTACAGGCACCCACCACAAGGCTCAGCTGGTTGTTCTGTTTTTAGCAGAGATAGATAGGGTTTCAATTTTGCTCAGGCTGGTCTTGAACTTCTGAGCTCAAGCAATCCACTGGCCTCAGCCTCCCAGACTGCTAGGATTATAGGCGTGAACCACTGCACTGGGCCATTAACATTTTTTCTAAACTTGGTTTTAGAAACATAAATTATCTTTTAATATGCATTACTTGTGCTTATTGCACACCTAGCCACTGCTAATTCTCCCCATACTGGTCTCAAAACTCACTGTTTGATATTTACTCACCATTTTCACTTATGACAATCTGAAAGGCAAACAATATACTCCATGAAATCTCTAAGTTACTTTCTCCATTGAAATACATTCATTTGCCACTATTCTTTGACTTTGACCCATAAGCCAGAATTCATGGTTCATATCCCATCATTAGTATCTCAAAACCCATGTCATCCAAAATCTTCTCGATATCATCCAAAAGTTTCTTTAGTTCAAATGTCTTGTTGTATATGACAGAGATTTGAAATCTATAATTTACAAATGAAAATTGTACTTATTTACTCCTATTTCTCATTAACTTAGTTATTTTTGAGACATACTTAAAAGTCTCATTCTTTGCTCAGTGAGGGCCCCAGGTTCTCATTTATGACTGACTGCAGATGATTGTCCAAATCTTGAGACTTCCTCATTAGACTCAAAAACTAGTAAAGTTTGAGAGTTGCCAATTGACACACAGCACCACTAGTCCAAACCTCAAGGTCACATACCACTGACAGCCTTTTTCACTGATGCAACCTCTCTTCCCCAGAAATGTATTATTCACTGAACTCAAAATACCTTTTTGTAATTTTTGCTTATTTGTTCTCATTAGATCTTTTAACATGGATTTATTTCTATCATTCCTTTTCTAGTACTAAATAAGGGACTACTATTTGGTCATCATCATTCTAGGAGTCAAATGGAAGCATTTGGTCCAAAATATTGCATTTGAACCATTTCAGCCCTTAACCTCTGTGGAAAATAGAAGAATTTTGGGGGAAAGTGGCCCCCCAAAATGTCCACATCCTAATCCCCAGAACCTATGGATATGTTACCTTACATAGTTAAAAGGCCTTTGCAGATGGAATTGAATTAAGAGTCTTGAGATGGAAATTTTGCCCTAACAGGACCAATGTAACCACAAAGTATCTTATGAGAGGGAGGCAGGAGGATCAGAACAGGAGGGGAAGAATACAACAGAAGCTGAGACCAGAGAGAAGGAAAGATCAGAGGATGCTGCACTGCTGGCTTTGACGATGAGGGGGCCACAGCCAAGGAATATGGACTATCACTAGAAAGGGAAAAGGCTGAAGAAAACTAGAATATTTTACCCCCAAATACGCCTGAACTATGAAAGCAGCCTCAAGATCTTCCTGACCATCCCCTGCCAAACCTGTTTCTCCCAAAGCACAGGATGAAACTTTTCTTTGGTATTCCCTTCTCTATATAGGAACTGGACCCTCCCACCCCCTCTTTCCTTTTATCCCCTGAAATCTCATTATCTATTTCAGAAAAGAAGACAGGAGGACAAGCACACCTGGGTGGACTGTTTCACCAAATAATCCCTCTCAGGCTCATTCAGATTCCAAAAAGAATCATTTACAAGTTGATTTCTCTCTTCCAGATCATTCATTTCCTCTAATAATCATTTGCTGCCCCTCAATAATGGTCTATGTTCCATCTCCTCCTCCCCTATGAAGAAGGGGAGTTTCTCTACTCTCATTGGGCTACTGAGTAATCATTCTCCTGTGATTCCATCATGCCACACACATGAAAATAAATTTTCTGTGACTTTTCTTCTATTAATCTGCCTTTTGTCAACTGATTTTCCACCCTTCGCCCCTACAAGGCAAGGGAACAAATTCTCACCTCAAGAATTATAAGGTAATAACTTTGTGGGTCTTTTAAGCTTCTAAGTTTGTGCTAACTTGTTATAGCAGCAACAGGTACACTAATACAGCCTTTCCTTCAGAACTACTTCCATCAGTGAGAGTGTATTTATAGACATGTACAAAGGAGACAGGAAATGCTCCGTGTTTGCTCAGACCACAAAGTAAAGTGGATATTTAAAACAACAGCAACAAAGGAACCTGTGTTCCCATTTCACAAAACTGGAAAAGGCCTTGTGGCAGGAGCGCAGCTGTGGGATGCAGGGAGCGGCTGCAGGGTGGGTCGCCGCGGCAGGGGCAGCCAGAGCCCTGTCACAGGCAGTTTGACAGGTTTCTCTGAGAACGCTGGATTTTAGAGCCCTACTGGAGCCCATTTTTGTTTTCTTGACGTAGTTTTTAACAAAACCAAGTTCCAGCCGTGCCTGTGCCGGGGTCCGGATGTGGCTGGGCAGGGCCCAGGTTCCTTGTCTGGAGCGGCCGGCAGGTGCCCCGGAGCCACTGGGCGGCAGAGCCCGGATCGGCCGCGGTCCCTGAGCCTCGTGGGAGAACAGGCTGGGGCCGTGGGCGGGTTGCCGCGGATTGGGAGAAAATGTCTTCATCCTTTGGACACCTGAACAGATGAGTAAAAATAGATTCCCCAGGAGTCTTAAAAAATGAAACACACAGGCACAGAACAGACGCAAATCTCTCCTGAGACTCTAACGGCTTGGGGGGAAAAAGAAAATGGAGAACGCATCTTGATAGAGAAGAAAACCAGGGAAGAGGATTGTATGTACCTGGCCCCCAGGCTGGTGCAGGAAGCACACGGAGGCCTACCATCCCGGGGAGCTGAGGAGGAAGCCACAGGGGAGGCTCGTCTGGCGCCGGAAGCCTGTGACAGGCCACCTCTGGGGCTCCCAGGCACGCTGCAGTTTGGTAGCTCTCCCCAGTCAGCCTCCCGCTTACCCACGGACATGCAGACATACGCACAAATTCCAGTCTTTGAAATGACTCCTGTTGCAGATAAAAGACCATCTACTCAAAATTTTGAAATCAGGCTTTTGTTGGACACACAGGCGCTATATGCCCCCCAAAATGAGCCTGCCAGGCAGAGGTGGGCTGAGTGCCCAAATCCTCAATTTTACATCAGAGTACACACAAGATTCCCACCACCACCACCTTACACCCCTTCTGGAAATTGCATTGACATCCACAGGAAGGGAAAAGCCTCACAGAAGGGGTAAGTTTTGGTGGACCTCGGCAAGTCATCGCCAAAAAGTAAATTGGGCCCTCTAAAAGGATTCTGGGTCATCGTCCACATTCTTCCTGCGCTATTCTGACGGGTGTGCCGTCAACGCCAGCACAGCCACCTTTGCATGATTAGCCTGATGCAACTGGGTTGTGTCTAATGCTTCACACTTCAAATCTTGGCGCAAAAGTAAACTTTACTGACCTTTGAGGCCTCCTTTGGCACAGCACAGAATAAATAGAATATCCTATAAAGTTTTTAAACGAACAACAGTAACAACAAGGATAGTTGTGTTTTCATCGAATCTAGTTACGTTGCTGTGCATTTTGCACCCAGATGAGCAGCAGATGAATCAATCAAATAGTCAAAGAAAAGACGTGAATTTGTTGAATTTACAGGAGTTTTTCTTTGAGCCTATGTCTGAAAGAGTAGCAGACAACTGTAATAAAGACCCTAACCACTCCCAGAGGCCGCCCGGTAAGGATGTCAGAAAGGGGAAGAGGTAGTTTCTCTCTACCAGAGTGAGTGTCCTCAGGAAGGTGGGATTTAAACTGGGTCTTAAAGAATAGAGGATTGGCATGCAGAGACAAAGGAGCTCCAAGTGAGGATGGAGCAGGAACAAAGCAGTGGGGCAGGCCTGTCGGGGGACTGTCAGGTCATCTACACAGTGACAGTACAGCACTGTGACTTGCAGCCTGGGAGAGTGTCTGGTCTAATCCCAGAGCACTTGGATGGATTACGATTACTATGGATTTGGACTTGATTTGTGAGGTGACGAAAATCAATGACAGTTTTGGAGTTGCAGAGAAAAACAGATGACATAGCTCTTCTTCAGGATGAATCTTTCCATGCAGAGGGACAAAGGAAGACAGGACAGGAGAATGCCCCTAGGGCCTAGGCCCTGAGAGGAGAGAAGGAGGGAAGGTAATGTGGACAGAAACTGGAAGCCAGCGCTGGATGCCTCGCTCACTCACCAGCTGTGGGTGACATTTGGGACTGGATCGTGGGAAGGACGACCTGGTCAGAGTAATTTGAGATGTAAGAATCGGGATAGAAGGGTTTAGAGGCTGCTGGTGTTCCCTGTATAAATGCCATATTACTTTAGGCTTCAGGACTGGGCGGGGCTGTGGGGAGAGGGCCCAGGGCCACCCCTGGGTCTCCAGGACAGGTGCTCCCTTTCTGCACGTTCCTTATTCCCTTTGTTGACCCATTTGCTTCCTTGCCTGCTCCGCCACTGGATCTTTATCCTTAGTATTGTGACCATTTGTTCATCTTTGCCATATCCACAAACAGGGTGGTCTGGCTCTGAAGTCTCCCACTCTGGTGTATTCTGAGGGGTGGGCATCTCTTCGCATGCCTCCACTGTGCTCAGGTCTCTGAGCCTTCTGGCCAGGCCCTGAGCAGCCCCGAGAACCCTGCACACATGTCCCACATTACCAAAAAACCTGTCTTTATAGCTAACCTAGATCCTTCCATCAAAATGTCTTCTCTTGCCTACGTCGGATAAAATGAGAGGCATGACCTGATTTTTCCAGGCACCCAAAAAGGTAATTAGTTCAATTAATTGTGTGGTATGCACAACTCAGTTCTCTCTTAAAGATACACCTGTAATCAGAAACTCTTCTGGAGTAAGTCTCATTGATGATAACGGGAAGTGAAGCAAAAATAAACAGTGGCTGGGCGAGCCTGCTGACTTGGAGAGGACTCATCCCATTTGAGTTCTGCAAACACAGACGTACCAACAAGCCTCACTGATCTCCGAGGAGGACCACCCTCCCAGGACTCGGAAGTTAGAGCTGAAGAAGTTGTTTCTGGTCATTCTGGTCAGGCTTTTCCACTTAATACCCTGGGAGTGGGGCAAGGGGATCAGTTGTTACTGGTGTAACGATTTCATCACACTAAAGGAAACGGTATTTAATAATATCAAAATGCAAGACATTTTTCTCACCGTGTCTTGCTGACCCAACTTCTTGCTAATTAGGAACACCTTTCAGAATCGAAATGTACTTATTCTCTCTACCCAAAGGTCCTTGGAATGACATTCACATCTCTTTTGTTTTTTCCAAAGGAGACGATCATACCCATATTGGATGAAAAATTCTAAGTAAATGGGCTTAGAAAATCTTTGCCTTCTTTACTCCCGACATGAGATTGTAATCAACAGGGCTCTCAGAAATGTATTTTAAGATATAAACTTATATAACCCATCTCTCCCTTCTCCCCAGCCACATATGCATATTCCTCCACCTCCTCCACACTTATAAAATTATCTACACTTTTTTTTTGTCTCTAACATATTCAATTTCTGCCCTGAAATGGTCACTTTGGATCTCATGGGCTAGCACTGAAATGGCCTCTCCCTGGGGAAGACGCCTTCATCCTGGAACTCTGAGGGGAATTTCCCTCTGAATATCCATGTACATCCTTTTCTCCCGCTTTCTGCCAAAACACCCCAGCCACATTTCTGAATGAGTGTTTAAAAGGAAACTTTGAACTTTCATTTAAATACAAGCTTTTATAATATATAGGGGTTTTAATGTATGTGTCTATATTAACAGACGTAAAATAATTTTTCCAAAGATCTCTCTGAATTGGTTTTTTGAAATGGCAACTGCACAAATGTTGCTCAATGTCTTCTTTATCACATTCAGGGTTGGAGAAATAGTGTGATATCCCCCAAAGAAACATCCAGCACCAGCGCAGGGGAGGCCGGGGTGAGGAGAGAACACATTTTGACTCTTAGGTTGTAATGGAGAGTCGGCACAGCCCCGAGAGTGGCCAAGGTCCCTGAGCCAGGGAACCGGGTCAATGTTAAATGTTCATCATGTCTCTGTTCCTCTCAGGGGCTGTTGTCTTGGGGCTAGAGTGAGGCCACTTTGGCACAGGAGATGAAAAATATGGGAGATCCCTTACTTCTGGGGATTCATTTCATTTAGACTCCACTAACACATACAAATATGCCCTTCTTACTTTCCAGAACTTTCTCTAGAGACAGAGAGCTCCAGATGATGCTTATGAGACTGGTAACTCTTCAAAGTCAAAATTAATGTTTCTTTTAAGGTTAGCCCCATCACCTCCCCAGAAGGAAAATAATCATTTTACCACCAGGACATTTACACTAGATTGTTTATGACAGCTGGAGTTACAATCACCAAGATGTAGAAACCACCTGAGTGCTCATCAACCCATGAATGGATTAATAAACTGGGACATATGTACACCAGGAAATACCAGCCATAAAAAGATGGAGACTTTACATCTTTTGTATTAATCTGAACAGAGCTGGAAAACATTCCCTTTAGTAAAGTTTCACAAGAATGGAGAAGCAAACACCCAAAGGACTCAATACTAATAGAAAGCCAGTGGATGATCTAAACACACCCACACAAGAGAAAAGCTCAATTTAATTCCAATGAAGGGAGGCATGGAGGAGGGAGGGGGACTGGTGAGCTCCCACTACTGGGCATGGTGTAAGGGTATGTGGCACACCTCCCAGGTGAAGGGCGCAGCTACAACAGGGACCTTACCTAACAAACACTAACATTGTGACCTAATCCTCTGTGCCCTCACATTAATCTGAAATTAAAAAGAAATAAAGTTAGCCATGCAATCTCTTCTAGATGTTTGAGGCTGTATAGCCCAAATGCAGTTTTCTGTTCAGTGCACACAATCTGGAATCCAAAGCCTGGAGATCCATCGCAGAAATTACACAAACCCGTTGTGCTCCCCACTGTCTTTCCTGCTGCCTGATCACTGGCCATCCCTCTGCTCATTCACTGTGCTGCACATCAGAGCAGGGGAGCTCGCAGCAGAAGCTGATAGCTGTTGACAGTCAAGGTGTCTTGGCAAAACACACGGTGACATGAGTGTTCTTGCTGGATTCCAAGTTTGTGGGTTCAAGCTGCACCTCTACAACTTAACAGACAGGGACAATGAATGTGACAAATGGCAGGTGTTTGTTTGAACTTGGAGATCAGTTGGACCCTGGATTTAAATCTCACTGTTTGTGTGACTGTGAGGAGGTTAGTTAACAAGCATCAATTTATTCATCTATTCATTGGGAATGATAATAATACCTATCTCCTGGCCTTGTAATGAACAATTCACATCAAACACACCAACCCCAGGGTCTGATGTGTTGTAGGTAACTATTGTGACATGTAGCAGGAACCATTACTCTCATAGTTACATAAAATCAAATGTGCCCCTTAACCTCTTTGATTATAATAAAGCATCGTGCATATACTAGATAATAAAATATTTGTTATAGCAAATTACAGTAGAATCTCTGCAAGTTGACCACATAACGCATTGTAACAAACTGGTCGACCTACAGAAGAGGTCAACATCTGGGACTCCCACTGAGTAAATGTGACTCACGTCCAGACTCTGAAAATTAGGGCAACTTAAGGAGGGGGTGAATGTAGGGAGGTGGTCAACTATGGAAATTCTATTGTATTGAAAAGTTGAATCAAAAGACCAGTGAGAAATCTCAGATATTACATTCATAACTATTTAGCATTCCCTGCCAAAGAGGAATGCAAAGTATGAGGGAAGAACCCCAGCATCCGGGGGAGAGCAGGGGTAAGATGCTCCCACAGGAGAGAACCTGGATTCCTGGGAGGATGGCAGGGTGGTTAGACACCACTCTGTACTTGCCAGAAGTAGACTATGAAATGTCTGAAATCAGAGCAAGACATTTTTTTAAGTCACAGCACAGCAACAAGAAGAGTCCCGAGCATGGTTGTGCTGCCTCCCAAACCCACAGGGCGACATGATAGTTCCACATGGAAGACACTCGCACAGCAGGTTGGGCTGCATCTGAGGAACACGCACCTAGGGCTCAGCACTGTCCACAGCAAGCCCTGAGGAGCAAGCAGCAGTCACACTGTGATTGCCTTGACCTACTGAGTCTCTACATGACAAGCTACAGGAGCTGCTCAGGACCAAGGCATGGATGTGACACTCAGGATATGCCAGAGTGCCCCCAACATAGCCTATCAACCAGGAATTCTACTCCTGGGTAGTTGTATACATGACCAAAATGCAAGCACATATGCCCCAAGAGACATACAAAATATTCAGTGCAGTGTTATTTTTAACATCCCCAAACTGGAAATGACCGAAATCCCTTCAACAATAGAATGCATAAATAAATTATGGTACATGCATACAATGAAATACTTTCACCATTGGATGAGCTACAGCACACAAAACCACCTATGTGAATCTTGTAAACATCCTGTAGGGTAAAAAGAGGTGGGCATAAAAGGATGCATCCTTTATGACTTCACTTATCTGAAGTTCAAAAACAGGCCAAACAAATCTATGTGTTAGAAGCCAAGACAGTGGTTACCTCTGGGGAGTGGGAAGGGGTAGGATTGGCAGGAGCCTCTGGAGTTCTCCCACTGTTCTCCTTCCTGATTGAGATTTGGTTCTGTGAGTACTTTCACTTTGGGACAATTCAACGAACTGTTGGAGGGGTGAAGGGAAAACTTCCCCTTCACCTCTGAAGGTTTGCTGAAAAGCACCTGACAAAAGGCTGATTCATAAGAGCAATGGAATCCAAATTGATTTTAATGTGCATAGCATGGGGGGGAATCACAGACAGATGGCTCCGGAACCCATGGGGTGCAGATGTTTATATACCCTTCTTCTTAGGGGGAAAGGTAGGTGGGGAAGTGTGGATGGTTTTAGGGGCACAGTAAATGATTTAGGGGAATTTAATGGGCCCAGAACATACAGTGACCTGGGACAAAGTCTCTTGAGTCTGCAGAGCAGACAATGGTTGGTGACAAGTCTGTCCAGGTGTGCTGACAGGCTTCAGGCTTCCTGAGAGAGGAGTTCAGGAAGGGACCAGAGGTGATCGTTTTCTTCTCCAGCAGGTCCACACTTGAGGCAGATAAGGGAACGTCAAAACAGCTTCATCTCATGCTTGGGAGAGACCGAGGGTTGAGAGACAGGAAGGCGGAAGGTCAGAGAGATTTCAGAGCCACTTCTGCATGTGAAAGCTCCGTATTTGGGGGTATCAGTTTCTGAGCCCCGACACCATACATGTATGACTGTATACTGTTTGCCATCCATGGTATATTTCAGTAAAACAGTGTTTTAGAGACGCTAAGCCAAACAGGCAGAATGGGATAATCAGGCCACCACCACCTCCCAGCAGCAAAGGGCAAAGCAGCCCTGGGCAAGCCAGGCCCATCAGGCGGCCAAGTGCGCCTCCTACTCCTGGCTCAGCTCAGCCATCTGAAGGGAGCCTCCTCACATGTCACAGACAGATGCTCTCCTACATGAGCTGAGAGAGGGCATTCCGTCATTCCATGTGAAGATCAAATCATAAATGACTTCTCAGAACTCCTGCTTCTAAGACCCCCCTCCCAACTGCCACGAGTCCTGTTGTCACTGCCCACAGCATGTTCTTCCTGGTGAATTCACCAGGGTCTGTGGCAGACTTGAACTGTTGACCAGGCTTTTGCTAAAGCCTGAACATGTTGTATAATAACAATCTAGTGCCCTTTCACATAAAAAAAAAGTCTCATCTAAGAACACACGGATGTTAAGAACTTCACTCCAAAGTTCTTCCATCCTGAGCTTTTCAGATCCTACCTAGCACTCACCAAGAGAAGAATCCTGGCGCTGAGTTATTTAAACAGCTTAAAGATGCTGCCTAAACCCAGAAGTCGGCAACTACTCCAGAACCTTCCCCAGACAGCTGCTGAAAAGTATTCCTGATAAGTAGGAGGGAGGAGAGAGGGCGGCAGCTGCTGGGGGGAGGTGAGCACCCTAATCGGAGGGGAGGAAACTAGAAAAAGAAGTCTCTTTTCTCAACTTGGATTCCAAATCACGGAAAACTATATTGTGGTCCTCTCTGTTACTTTTTGAGTTGGCGATTTAAAACTCCTAACATCTGACCATCCTGGTGCACAGAAATACTAGGAGAGAGTCTGGATCTCTTTCCCTTTATGAACTACTTGAGATAATGTCACAACCAGTCTTCAGTGGTCCTGAAACAGAGTAGAATATATGTAATATATGGCATAAAAAAATCAGTTAAAAAGAAATAACATTTAGCAATCAATTAGAAATGAATTTGGCTAGACTTTTGATCAATGGGGCAAGAAGTTATTTTCCTTCAGGATCTTATCCAAAAGTAAACCAGATAACTGAAATAATCCATCTAAGCTGCTTGACTCTTGCATTGATAACAATAAAATATTAACAATTTTAACTACTCAGGAAAACATTTTGTTCTAGGTTGGCATTTCGTACATAGCAGGCAAAGTAAACATTAAGATGCAGTAAATACATATCTACTGTGGATGTTGTGAAGGTTAGATAGGCATCTGCAATGTAGAAAACACTTTTATATTGGTAATCAAATGAAACAAGAACAATGAGAAGATAAGTTCTTTGCTAATATTAGTTCATTACCAAATGTCCTTATATCCTGAGAGCCCAGCACAGTGTAAAGTTGTATGTCAGGTGCCTTATTTATTACCAGGGAGTGAGTCAAGTACTGGGAACAGAGCCCACCAAGAATCTGGTTTGCTTTTTTCAGCTCCCAGGAGTTTTATATTAGAAGTTTTAAGCCCTTTTTGTATAATATCAACACAGTGCCCTTTCACATTTAAAAAATAAAGTCTCATCTAAGAATACACAGGGATATTAAGAACTCCTCACTCCCAACATTCTTCCAGCCTGACTTTAAAGCACAAGTAAAAATGTTCTCTTCTTTTAAATAGGAGATGCTAAAGTTGGTTATAGACAAGAACTGGCCAGTTCAACACCGCGCTGAAGAGGCAGGGCCCTCTGCCAAATGTTGACAGGAGGTATAGAGGGTTTAGAGTTGATGTTTTTCTTTTTTTTTTAACCTTTTTTAATTAAATGATAGCTGTGTACATTATTGCAATCATAGGGTACAGTGGGGTGTTTTCATATACAATTTGAAATATTTTCATCAAACTGGTTAACATAGCCTTCATGTCATTTTCTTAGTTATTGGTTAAGACATTTATATTCTGGCTTGGCGCCTATAGCTCAACCAGCTAAGGCACCATCCACCTAGAACTAAGGTGGCAGGTTCGAATCCCCAGCCCAGACCTGCCAAACAACAATGACGGCTGCAACCAAAAAATAGCCAGGCGTTGTGGCAGGGCGC
>CAUYTI010037843.1:0-12113 GCA_963575145.1 Galago senegalensis | reverse complement strand
CTCAGTTTAAAGGGTAACAACTCCAAACTATGCCCAGAGTACAGAAAAATTTGAGATGCTGACATCACTACAGCATGTTTTTAGTTTGTTTGGTTTTTTGTTTTTTGAGACAGTCTCACTTCTTTTTTTTTTTTTTTTTTGGAGACAGAGCCTCAAGCTGTTCCCCTGGGTAGAATTCCGTGGCATTAAAGCTCACAGCAACCTCCAACTGCTGGGCTCAAGCAAGTCTCGTGCCTCAGCCTCCCAAGTAGCTGGGACCACAGGCGCCCGCCACAATGCCCGGCTATTTTTTGGTTGCAGCCATCATTGTTGTTTGGCGGGTCCAGGCTGGGGATTCGAACCCGCCACCTTAGGTGTACGTGGCTGGCGCCTTAGCTGGTTGAGCTATAGGCACCAAGCCGAGACAGTCTCACTTCTGACTACATAGCCCTTGGTAGAGTGCTGTGACGTTACAGCTCAGAGCAATCTCAAACTCTTGGGCTCAAGCGATCCTCTTGCCTGAGGCTCCCAAGTAGCTGGGACTACAGGCGCCCACCACAACGCCCGGCTATTTTTTGTTGCAGTTGTCATTGTTGTTTAGCTGGGCTGGGCTGGATTTGAACCCGCCAGCCTCAGTGTATATGGCTGGCACTGTAACCACTGTGCTATAGGTGCAGAGCCCCCAGCTATTTTTAGAGATGAGGTCTCTATCTGGCTCAGGCTGGTCTTGAACCCATGAGTTCAGGCAATCTACCTGCCTTGGCCTCCCAAGTGCTAGGATTACAGGCGTGAACCACTGCACCCAGCCTAGCTTGTTAATGAAACCAAAGAGACCAGGGTTTAAGTTCCTATGTTCTAGGCCAGCTTATATTCATGTGACCTTGGGCAAGTCACTTAGTATCTCTGAGTCTCATCTATAAAGTAGAGATGGTATCAGCAATATCGCATACAGTCATTTTGAGGAATGAATGAGACCCCACAGAGACATCCTTAAAACAGGGCCTGGCCCAACGGCAGCCCTCACATTCTGTTACTTAGGGAGGCACAGGTATCAGCTGTCCTGTGCTTACTAGCTGAGTGTAATTCTGAATAAGTTACTTCCACTCTGGCTGCCCATTTCCTAACTATAAAGTGGAGAGAAAGAAGGTGCCTACTTCAAGGACAGAAATAAAGCCTCAGGACTTGTTCTTCTAAAACTTAGTTCAGCACCTGGCAGGAAGAAAGAGCCTGGTGAAGGCCAGCTGGTGCCATCACTGGCTCTATTGTTCTTTGGGTGGAGAAAAGCAAGGCCTTAAAGTGGGACAGAGGTAGCGGGGCAGCACACCACCACACCAACCTGCTCCTTACCGTCTGCTGCTGCTCAGCCCAGTTCACCTCGAAGCCGTCAAAGGCATGGCTCTGCCAATTCTTGTTCAGCTCTCGGATGACCATGGCCTCCACACGCCGAAGAAAGGCTGCCAGGCGGGGGGTGTCGTGACGGGGCAGAGGCAGCATGCTGACTGGCATGGGGGCCTCCGTCTGTACCTGAGCATCGGCATGACTCTGGGCCTGGGTAGACGCTTCAGTGGTGGCGATGCTGGCCGTCTGGCAACTTTTCTGGGGTGGAGATCAAAACTAGTGTGACCACTCCACTGGACTCCCAGCATCACTTGCCCAGCACCTCCCGCCCCACTATACAACCCACTTCCTGTTGCTGCAGACCCCAGGCCACCAGGTCTCTGTCCACTAGGTCTGCCCTGAGGTTGCTCCTCCTCCTCTACCCAGCCTGTCTTCCTCAGCAGGAACTCACTATGTGAGGTTTGGGTTGGAGATGACCACTCAGGCCTCCTATGGCGCACTGGGGGGATTGCATGACCTCTAGGTAGCCAATCAGAGCACTGTATCCCTCCCCCAGCCACAATGACTGGTATAAGGTATAAGGGTAGCTACATGACCCAAGCAAGCCAGAGAGAGCCTGTCAATGGACTTCTGGCTGAACTACTCAGAGGGGACATTCCTGGAGATGCTGAAAGCTACCAGAATTGTGCAGGCTTGAGCTAGGCATGGTGGCACATGCCTGTAATACCAGCAACTCAGGAAGCCAAGGCAGGAGGATCACTTATGAACCGAAGACAAATTTGGGCAGCATAGTGAGACCCTGACTCTACAAAAAAATTAAAAATTACCCACGTGTGGTGCTACACACTTTTAATCCCAGCTATTAAGGAGGCTGAGGTAGGAGGATCATTTGAGCCCAGGAGCTCAAGGCTGGGATCAGCTATGATCACACCACTACAGTCCAGCCTAGGCAACAGAGCAAGACCTTACCTCTAAAGAGAATCGCTTGAGGCCAGGAGTTTAAGATCAGCCTGGGCAACACAGAGAGACCCGATCTCTACCCAAAATAGAAAACCTAGCCAGGCATGGTGGTACATATCTATGAGGCAAGAAAATCATTTGAGCTCAAGAGTTTGTGATTGCGGCTCAGCGCCTATAGCTCAACTGGCTAAGGCGCCAGCCACGTACACCTAAGGTGGTGGGTTCGTATCCCCAGCCCGGACCCACCAAACAACGATGGCTGCAACCAAAAAATAGCCAGGTGTTGTGGCAGGCGCCTGTGGTCCCAGCTACTTGGGAGGCTAAGGCAGGAGACTCGCTTGAGCCCAGGAGTTGGAGGTTGCTGTGAGCTGTGATGCCATCGCACTCTACCCAGGGGGACAGCTTGAGGCTCTGTCTCCAAAAAAAAAAAAAAACGGCCAGGTACCTGTGGTTCTAGGTACTTAGGAGGCTGAGGCAAAAGAATCGCCTAAGCCCAGGAACTGGAGGTTGCTGTGAGCTGTGACACCACATCACTCTACTGAGAGCAATAAAGTGAGACTCTGTCTCTACAAAAAAAAAAAGAAGGAACAAGCATGGGGAAAGTATGTACTATGAGCCAAGATGTGAATTTCAAACTTCAGGGAAGCCAGATGATGGTAAGTACCACTTGTTAAGTGCTAAGGACAAAGTAGCATTCCAACAGCTTTCCCCACATCATCTCATTCATCCATACAACAACCCTAAGAAGTAAACCTATTTTTAAATTACTCCTGTTAGCACTAAAGCACAGAGAAGTAACTCCCTCAAGGTCACACAGCAATGAAGTGATTGCAATGAAACTTGAACCCAGGGGCAGCGCCTGTGGCTCAAAGGAGTAAGGTGTTGGCCCCATATGCTGGAGGTGGCAGGTTCAAACCCAGCCCTGGCCAAAAACTGCAAAAAAAAAATTTGAACCCAGGCAATCTGCCTCTTCTTTTTTTTTTTTTTCCGAGACAGACCCTCAAGCTGTTGCCCTGGATAGAGTGCCATAGCATCACAGCTCACAGCAACCTCCTCCAACTCCTGGGCTCAAGGGAGTCTCCTGTCTACACCTCCTAAGTAGCTGGGATTACAAGCACCCACCACAACACCAGCTATTTTTTGGTTGCAGCCATTGTTGTTTGGAGGCCCAGGCTGGATACAAACCTACCAGCTTAGGTGTATGTGGCTGGCGCCTTAGCTGCTTGAGCCAGAGGCACTGAGCCCTCTTCTTAATTTGTTGCACAGGCTGGTCACAAACTCAGTCCTTTTTGTTTGACAGAGTCTCACTCTATTGCCTGGATTAGAGTGCCATGGTATCAAGCCTAACTCAAGCAAACTCAAACTACTGAGTTCAAGGAATCCTCCTGCCTCAGCCTCCCAGGTAGCTGGGAATATAGGCAGGCACCACAGTGCCTGGCTAATTTTTCTACTTTTTTTTTTAGACAGAGTCTCAGTATATTGCCCTGGGTAGAGTGCCATGGCATCACAGCTCACAGCAACGTCCAACTCCTGGGCTCAAGCGAGTCTCCTGCCTCTGCCTCCCAAGTAGCTGGGACTACAGGCACCCGCCACAACGCCCGGCTATTTTTTGGTTGCAGCCATCATTGTTGTTTGGCTGTTTGGCGGGCCCAGGCTGGGGACTCAAGCCCACCACCTTAGGTGTATGTGGCTGGTGCCTCAGCGGCTTGAGCCACAGGTGCCGAACCACCTTTTTTTTTTTTTTTTGAGACAAATAGTGCCATGGCAACACAGCTCACAGTAACCTCAAACCCTTATTTTTTTTTTTTTTGCAGTTTTTAGCCGGGGCTGGGTTTGAACCTGCCACCTCCGGCATATGGGGCCCATGCCCTACTCCTTTGAGCCACAGGCATCACCCTCTCAAACTCTTATGTTCAAGTGATTTTCCTGCCTCAGCTTCCCAAATAGCTGGGACTACAGGCTCCTGCCACAATGCTTGGCTATTTTTAGAAACAGGGTCTCACTTTGGGTCAGGCGGGTCTTGAACTCCTGAGCTCAGGAAATCCACCTGCCTCAGCCTCTCAGAGTGCTGGGATTAAAGACATGAGCCACCTCGACCAGCCTCTGATGTTACTATTTTAATTGTTTTAGGGCACCATGAATCATGCTCATATAAGATGGTGAACTTGGCTCGGCACCTGTGGCTCAAGTGGCTAAGGTACCAGCCACATACACCTAAGGTGGCGGGTTCAAATCCAGCCCAGACCCACCAAATAACAATGACAGCTGCAACCAAAAAATAGCTGGGCGTTGTGGGGGGCACCTGTGGTCCCAGCTACTTGGGAGGCAGAGGCAGGAGACTCGCTTGAGCCCAAGAGTTGGAGGTTGCTGTGAGCTGTGATGCCACGGTAATCTACCCAGAGGGACAGCTTGAGGCTGTCTCAAAAAAAAAAAAAAAAAAAGATGGTGAACTTAATCCATAAATGTCTTGTATATGCTAACTATTCCCACACCAGCCATTCCCCAATCTCCTCGAACCTCTATTTTCTTTTTTAAAGAGACAGAGTCTCACTTTGTTGCCCTCAGTAGAGTGTGGTCACGTCACAGCTCACAGCAACCTCTAGCTCTTCAGCTTAGGCAACTCTCTTGCCTCAACCTCCTGAGTAGTTGGGACCACAGGTGCCTGCCACAGCACCCAGCTACTTTTTTTGTTGCAGTTTGGCCGGGGACAGGTTAAAACCTGCCACCCTTGGTATATGGGGCCAGCACCCTACTCACTGAGCCACAGGCACCACCCGTGGACCTCCCTATTTCCTTAAACAACATTGAAATCAGCCCAATTAATAACCCTAAAATACTGTCTAAGTGGTCAAGTAAAAGGAAGAGTAAGATGTCTTTTTTTTTTTTTCTTTGAGACAGAGTCTTACTTTATTACCCTCGGTAGAATACCATGGTGTCACAGCTTACATGGCCTCCCGAGTAGCTGGGACCACAAGCACCCGCCACAACACCTGGCTATTTTTTTCTTTCAGTTTGGTCAGGGCCAGGTTTGAACCCACCACCCTCAGTATATGGGGTTGGTGCCCTAACCACTGAGCCACAGGTGCTACTCAGCCCTAGGATTTTTCTTTTCTTTTTTTTTTTTTTTTTGAGACAGAGCCTCAAGCTATCCCCCTGGGTGGAGTGCCATGGCATCACAGCTCATAGCAACCTCCAACTCCTGGGCTCAAGCGAGTTTCCTGCCTCAGCCTCCCAAGTAGTTGGGACCACAGGCGCCTGCCACAACACCTGGCCATTCTTTTTGGTTGCAGCCATCGTTGTTGTTTGGCGGGCCTGGGCTGGGGATTCAAACCCGCCACCTTAGGTGTATGTGGCTGGCGCCTTAGCCGCTTGAGCCACAGGCGCCAAGCCAGCCCTAGGATTTTTCTAATAGTAAGTGAGCAATGCCTTCTACTTAGTCACCAGATGCATTAGCCCCTAGTAAGAGTTAGTCTATCCCTTGAAGCTTTTTTTTTTTTTTAATTAAAAGTAGAGTCTTGGCTTAAGGCCTATAGCTCAAGTGGCTAAGGTGTCAGCCACATACACCAGAGCTGGCGGGTTCAAATCCAGCCTGGGCCTGCTTAACGACAATGACAACTACAACCAAAAAATGGCCAGGTGTTGTGGCGGGCACCTGTAGTCCCAGCTACTTGGGAGGCTGAGGCAAGAGAATGGCTTAAGCCCAGGAGTTGGAGATTGCTGTGAGCTGTGATGCCACCACACTCTACCCAGGGCAATAGCTTGAGGCTCTGTCTCAAAAAAAAAAAAAAAAAAACCCAGCCCTGGCCAAAATGCAACAAAATATAGCTGGGTTTTATGGTGGATGCCTGTAGTCCAAGCTACTCAGGAGGCTGAGGCAAGAGAATCACCTAGGCCCTGGAGTTTTGAGGTTACTATGACCTGTGTGACACCACAGCACTCCACCGAGGGCGACAGAGTGACACTTTCTCTAAAATAAAAAATAAAAAAAGAATTATGCCAAATCTACTCTATCTGTGGCAGCGTAAATGGAACAGGGAAGCCTAGATGACAGTATATCGGTTTATAGCATGGTTTACTGAAAATATTAAGCACACTGTTGAAATCAACAGCATATAAGAAATTTTTTTTTTTTTTTAGAGACAGAGTCTCACTTTGTCACCCTCTGTAGGGGGCTGTAGTATCACAGCTCACAGCAACCTCCAGCTCTTGGGCTTGGGTGGTTCTCTTGCCTCAGCCTCCCAAGTAGCTGGGACTACAGGCACCTGCCACAATGCCTGGCTATTTTGTTGTTATTGTTGCATTTTGGCCAGGGCCGGGTTTGAACCTACCACCCTCAGTATGTGGGGCCAGTGCTCTACTCACTGAGCCACAGGTGCAGCCCCCAAAAAGAAAATTTTTTTACTAAATTTATTACTGTTCCTTGAAAATGTACCTTGTCACCCAAGAGCTCTGATGGATATGCACAGATTAGTCTTTTCAAGCCTGCTAACACAATATCCATTCTGCCACCCATGAACCAAGGAGAAGTTTAGACTTTAAAGTCCTATTATTTAAGAATTAAGGCTCAGCGCCTGTGGCTCAAGTGGCTAGGGCACCAGCCACATACACCTAAGGTGGCAGGTTTGAATCCAGCCTGGGCCCCCCAAACAACAATGATGGCTGCAACCAAAAAATAGCCAGGAATTGTGGCGGGCGCCTGTGGTCCTAGCTACTTGGGAGGTGGAGGCAAGAGACTCGCTTGAGCCCAGGAGTTGGAGGTTGCTGTGAGCTATGATGCCATGGCACTCTATCCAGGGGGACAGCTTGAGGCTCTGTCTCAAAAAAAAAAAAAAAAAAAGAATTAACATTCCTGGGTGGCCCCTGTAGCTCAAAGGAGTAGGGCACCAACCCCATATACCGGAGGTAGTGAGTGGGTTCAAACCCAACCCGGCCAAAAACTGCAAAAAGGTTAAAAAAAAAAAGTAACATTCCTGGCTCAGTGCCTGTAGCTCAGCTCCTGTAGTTCAGTGGCTAGGGCGACAGCCACATACATCAGAGCTTGTGGGTTCGAATCCAGCCTGGGCCTGCCAAACAACAATGACAAATACAAACCAAAAATATCCAGGCATTGTGGCAGATACCTGTAGTCCCAGCTACTTGGGCAGCTGAGGCAAGAGATCACTTAAGGGCTCAGCGCCTATAACTCAAACAGCTAAGGCGCCAGCCACATACACCTAAGCTGGGAGGTTCGAATCTAGCCGGGATCCGCCAAACAACTACAGCTGCAACCAAAAAATAGCCAGGCGTGGCAGACGCCTGTAATCCCAGCTACTTGGGAGGCAGAGGCAGAAGAAATGCTTGAGCCCAGGAGTTGGAGGTTGCTGTGAAAACTTGAGGCTCTGTCTCAAAAAAAAAAAAAAAAATTAACATTCCATGGCCACTGTGGCTCAGGCCTGTAATCCTAGCACTCTGGGAGACTGAAATGGGAGGATTCCTTAAGCTCAGGAGTTCAAGACTAGCCTGGGCAATACTCAAGATCCCATTTCTACTAAAATAGAAAAATCAGCCAGTCTGCAGTCCCAGCTACTCAGGAGGCTGAGGCAGGAGGACTGTGTAAGCCCAGGAGTTTGAGGCTACTATGAGCTAGGCTGTGGCCATGGCACTTTACTCTGAGCAACATGGCAAGACTCTGTCTTAGGAAAAAATATCCTGGAAAGAAGCCAGGCACAGTGGCTCACACCTATATTCCTAGTATTCTGGGAGGCTAAGGTGGGCAGATCCCTTAAGCTCAGGAATTTCAGACCAACCTGTGCAAGAGCCGGACTCTACTAAAATAGAAAACCAGGGTGGCGCCTGTGGCTCAGCGAGAAGAACGCCGGCCCCATATACGGATGGTGGTGGATTCAAACCCAGTCCCAGCCAAACTGCAATAAAAAAGTAGTAGGATGTTGTGGCAGGTGCCTATAGTCCCAGCTACTTCAGGAGTCTGAGGCAAGTGGATCACTTGAGCCCAAAAGTGTGAGATTGCTGAGAGCTATGATGTCATGGTACTCCATCCAGGGTGTCAGAATAAGACCCAGTCTCAATAAAATAAAAAGTGCAGCTCAGCACCTATAACTCAGTGGCTAGGGTGTGAAACACATACACTGGAGCTGGCAGGTTGGAACCCAATCCCAGGCCTGCCAAACAACAATGACTACTACAACCAAAAAATTGCCAGGCATTGTGGCAGCTGCCTACAATCCCAGCTACTTGGGAGGCTGAGGCTTGAGAATCCCTTAAACCCAAGAATTGGAGGTTGCTGTGAGCTGTGATGCAATAGCACTCTAATGAATGACATAGTGAGACTCTGTCTCTAAATAAATAAAAGTGCTACGATTACAGATGTGAGCCACAGGCCTCCACTCTCTGATTTTTTTCTTTATTTTGAGACAGTCTCACTATGTCACCCCCGGTACAGTGCCGTGGCGTCACAGCTCACAGCAACCTCCAACTCTTGGGCTTAAGCAATTCTCTTGCCTCAGGTTCCCAAGTAGCTGAGACTACCCTTGGTATTTGTGGCTGGCGCCATAACCACTCTCTGATTTTGACTAGAACCAACCATTCCTATGCAGCAAGGCCAAGTGGGAAATGCTTAGAAACCACATCAAATCCTGGCATGAGCCCTGCAGACTGCCAGGCCTGAAGCAAGAAACCCGTCCTCAAGAGTAAGAATTATTTCATGGAAACCTCACTGGTGTTGGTGAGGACCTGGACACTCTGCAGGTTTGAGTACCTGGGCATCAAGCTAAGTCTCAATTTTCTCTTCTGGGACATGAGTAGCAGTCAATACTCCTTATTTTCAGCTCAGCGCCTGTGGCTCAAGCAGCTAAGGTGCCATCCACATACACCTAAGGTGGCGGGTTCGAATCCCCAGCCCAGCCCCCCAAACAACAATGATGGCTACAACCAAAAAAATGGCCGGGCGTTGTAGCGGGCGCCTGTAGTCCCAGCTACTTGGGAGGCTGAGGCAGGAGACTCGCTTGAGCCCAGGAGTTGGAGGTTGCTGTGAGCTGTGATGCCATGGCACTCTACCCAGGGGGACAGCTTGAGGCTGTCTCAAAAACAAAAAAAAAAACTCCTTATTTTCACTCAGAGGAAAAGCCTAAGTCCTTACTTGGCCTGCTTCTCCTTACTTTCCCCTACCCTCACTTCTCTTCAGCCTCAGAGCCTTTGCACTTCTACTCTGCCTGGATGGTTCTACCCCAGGTATGAACTTGGCCAACTTTCACTCCCCCAAGTCTTTCCTCAAATGTTACTCTTTCATTGAGGTTCACCCTGAAACCCACCCTTCCCCCAACCCAGTCCTTTTAATCCCAAAGCCTTCTGTTTTTTGGGGCCAGGACACTATTCACCTTCCAACACACTTTATAATTTACTTATTTACTACATATATAGTGTTGCATTCCCTGCAACTGCCTCAAGTAAACTCCAGGAGGGGAGAGATCTGTGGTCTTCTGATGCACCCCAGCACCAGAACTGCTCCAGGCACACAGCTGGACAAAGTCTGCACGAAGACTCCTCTAGACACCCCGTAGTCCCGCCCCACAGCTGATCAGAGCACCTTCAATGTGCTTTTGAGTTAACAACCAGCAAACTGGCTTATCTAGACCTTAAGATCTAGTCTGGTCTTTCTTTTTAAACAAGTTAGTTTTGAAGTGTCTAAAAACTGCAGTTCACAGAAAATCCTTCAAAACGTACTTTTTCGTTTTACTCAAAGATTAGAGAAAAACTGGGGCCAGATATCACTCGGGTTAGTTCGTGAGGATTAAAACAATTAAAGCAAAACGGTGGGACGACAGAACCTCGCCCAGCCAACGTGCCGCGCCCCAGCTTTCCCGCCGCGTAGCTCTGCGCGGGGCCCGCACCCTCACCGTCTCCCCGCGGATGCCCTGGACGCCCCTCCACTGTGAGGGCACGGACGCCACGCCCAGGGTCTCATCCTGCAGCGGCCCGGGCCTCCCGGGCCCCTTGGCAGTCGCAGCCCCGCCTGTCGCCAGCGCCGCAACACCAGCTCTTCGCGCCCAGCGCTGCGGCCCGGCTGCGCGCGGGTTGCCACGGAGACGACTCCGCCCATTTCCCCCCCTAGCGCCGACGCACTAAAGTCATGACCTTCGTCCCCGCGCCTTCACGAGCGAAAGACTAGGAAGTTCAGGCTGACGGCGCCATTTTTGAATTGGTCAGAACGCATCCTTCAAGGCCCAAGAGAAAGACACAAGTGACTCTGTTCGGCCAGACCTACAAGTATGACTGGCTTTAGATACCCTATACCCAGAAAGGACAAGGTTTGGGCAGAAGCAATTGCACGGGGGCGAAGGGAAGTGCGGAAAAGAGGCACTGGTGCCAGGCTCAAAGATGGCGCTGAGGCCGTGGCGGCCCGCGAGGTCTGGGCCCTGGGGGCACAGAGCTGCTTGAGAGGCACGATGTCTCCAGCACAGGGTGAAACTGCTCTGCTCTAGTTGGCCCCTTCTTTGAACCCAAGTGCTTTCGCTCTGATATTCTGTTTCTGCCTCAATATAATGAGGATAAAAAATAATCCACACGCGGATACCAAGTATAGTTAAATAATTGGGGAGGCCCAAATGAGGTCTTTTACAGGAAAACGTTTATTAAGTTTAAATTAAGGACACAAGTAACTACCAATTAACTACCTGCCTACTGTGTGTCAGGCAATGAGGTCAGAGTATTATGTATGTTTATTAAATCGTCACCATCTGGAAGCAACTTTTATTTATACATGTGTTTCATGATGATGCTGATGGCTAAGAAGTAACGCAGGCAAGTGACCCACCAAGACCTCGAAGGTGGTCTGCCTGACCCCAAAGCCTAGTTCTGAGCCTCTCTAAACAGGAATCTTCCAGCTAGTTCCTCAGAACTGCTTTCCTTCCATCTCAGAGATGGAAACAGCCCAGTTCCAGTCCCCTCTGCACCACCCAGTGACAGAGTCCTCCCCATTAGAACCTTGTTGCAACCAAGGCCACGAGGACTGATTAGATTAGCAACAGTGGAGAAGGATTCTAAAAATCACACTCAAAAAGAAGCTGAAGGGTGGCGCCTGTGGCTCAAAGGGGTAAGGCACTGACCCCATATGCCGGAGGTGGTGGGTTCAAACCCAGCCCTGGGCTAAAACCCACAAAAAAAAAAAAAAAAGAAGCTGAACTCATGCCTATAATCCCAGGACATAGCAGGCTGATGAGGGTGGATTGCCTGAGCTCACAGGTTGGAGACCAGTCTCAGCCAGCGTGAGACCTCATCTCTAAAAATAGCCAGGCGTTGTGTTAGGGCCTGTAGTCCCAACTACTTGGGAGGCTGAGGCAAGAGAATCGCTTAAGTCCAGGAGTTTCAGGTTGCTGTGAACTATGATTCTTTGGCATTCTATGAAAGGTGCCAAAGTGAGACTCTGTCTCAAAAAAAAAAAAAAAAAAAAGCAGCAGCAGCTCAAGGCTGGGTGCTAGCATAGTGGCTCACAACTGTAATCCTCTGGAAAACAAGGCAAGAGGATCGCTTAAGCCTAGGAATTAAAGGCTAGACTGGACAACATAGCAGACATCATTTCTTTTTTTTTGAGACAGAGCCTCAAGCTGTCCCCCTGGGTAGAGTGCCCTGGCATTACAGCTCACAGCAACCTCCAACTCCTGGGCTTAAGCGAGTCTCTTGCCTCTGCCTCCCAAGTAGCTGGGACCACAGGCGCCCACCACAATGCCCGGCTATTTTTTGGTTGCAGCCGTCATTGTTGTTTGGCGGGTCCAGGCTGGGGATTCGAACCCGCCACCTTAGGTGTACGTGGCTGGCGCCTTAGCCGGTTGAGCTATAGGCGC
>CAUYTI010037841.1:0-15097 GCA_963575145.1 Galago senegalensis | reverse complement strand
TGCCTCCGCCTCCCAAGTAGCTGGGACCACAGGCGCCCACCACAGGCGCCCGCCACAACGCCCGGCTATTTTTTGGTTGCAGCCGTCATTGTTGTTTGGCGGGTCCGGGTTGGGGATTCAAATTCGCCACCTTAGGTGTGCGTGGCTGGCACCTTAGCCGGTTGAGCTATAGGCTCCGAGCCCCAGCTATTTTTTGATTGCAGCCATCAATGTTGTTTGGTGGGCCAGGCTGGATTCAGACCCGCCAGCTCAGGTGTATGTGACTGGCGCCTCAGACACTTGAGCCACAGGCGCCAAGCCTATTTCTTCTTGAGACACTCTTAATAGGTACTCAGAAATGTTTAAGTTGAATTCTATTTCTGAGGTAATATATAAATCTTTGTATGATGACTAAGAAAGACAACTGCCTTTATTAAGATGAAAAATTAAATAGTGAAAGGAATGGTACTTTTTTATTTTTTGAGACAGAGTCTCACTATGTCGCCCTTGGTAGAGTGTTGTGGCGTCACACTCACAGCAACCTCAAACCCTCAGGCTTAAACTATTCTCTTTCCTTAGCCTCTCAAGTAGATGGAACTACAGGCACCCACCCCAACGCCCAGCTTTTTTTTTTGTTGCAGTTGTCATTGGTTTAGCTGGTCTGGGCCAGGTTCGAACCTGCCACCCTTGGTGTATGTAGCTGGCACCGTAACCACTGTGCTATGGGCACCAAGCCTATTTTTTTTTCTTTTTTTTGAGACACAGTCTCACTGTTGCCTTAGGCTAGAGTGCCTTAGTGTCATAGGTCCCAGCAATCTCAAACTCCTGGGCTCAAGTGATCCTCTTGCTTCAACCTCCTTCAGTGGCTAGGACTATAGGTGTGTGCCCTGTTCATCAAGTTTTTCTGTTTTTAGTAGAGATAGGTCTTGCTCTTGTTAACACTGGTCTCAAACTCCTGTGCCAAAGCAATCCACCCACTTTGGCCTCAGATAGTTTTGGGATTATAGGTATGAGCTACTGTGCCCAGCCTGGAATAGTACATTCTTCCTCCTATATTCTTATTATCTAAAAATTAAAATTAGCCAGACGTGGTGGCATGCTATAGTCCCAGCTACTCAGGAGACTGACACTGAAGGATCACTTGAGTCCAGGGATATAGTATGCTATGCCCATTGGGCATCCATACTAAATTTGGAATCAATATGGTGACCACCGGGGGAGAGGGCCCTAACATGTTGCCTAAGGAGGAGTCAACCTGCCCAGGTCAGAAATGCCACAGGTCAAAATTCCCTTGCTGATCACTAATGGGATTGTGCCTATGAATAGCCACTGTACTCCAGCCTGAGCACCATAGTGAGACCCCCATCTCTTAAAAAGAATTGAAATTAATGAAAGTAACCCTTTATCATATTGTTTTAAATCTCTAAAATTAAAATTTTTTTAAATTGTACTTTCAGAAGTTGGGATATCAAAAGAGGAAGCCTTAGAAACTCTGCAAATTATAAGAAGAGAATGTCTCACAAATAAACCAAGATATGCTGGTACATCTGAGTCAGGGAAGAAGTGTACAGCACTGGAACTTCTTGAGCAGGAGCATACTCAGGGCTTCATAATTACCTTCTGTTCAGCACTAGATAATATTCTTGGGGGTGGAGTACCCTTGATGAAAACAACAGAAATTTGTGGTGCACCAGGTGTTGGAAAAACACAGTTATGGTAAAATAAATTGTTCTCTTATTAAGGGTGGGCTTAGTAACATATTATATAAGTAATAGAGGGTTGTACTGTTGGTTTACAGACTGTAGACCAAAAGTCACATGTATATGCATCAGATTAAAATCAACTTTAAATTACATTTGTGTTACTTTAGTACCCCGTCTTGATAAATTGATGCAGTTATTTTGATATCAAAAAATATTTCTTTTGGGCGGCGCCCATAGCTCAGTGGGTAGGGTGCCAGCCATATACACTGAGCTGTGGGGTTCAAACCCAGCCTGGGCCTGCTAAACAACAATGACAACTACAACAATAAAAAAAAAAATAGCTGGCTTGGTGCCTGTGGCTCAAGTGGCAAAGGTGCCAGCCACATACACCTAAGGTGGCGGGTTCGAATCCAGCCCAGGCCCGCCAAACAATGACGGCTGCAACCAAAAACTAGCCAGGCGTTGTGGTGGGCGCCTGTGGTCCCAGCTACTTGGGAGGCTGAGATAGGAGACTCGCTTGAGCCCAGGAGTTGGAGGTTGCTGTGAGCTGTGATGCCACAGCACTCTACCCCGGCTGACAGCTTGAGGCTCTGTCTCAAAAAAAAAAAAAATAGCTGGACTTTGTGGCAGGTGCCTATAGTCCCAGCTACCTATGAGGCTGAGACAAGATTTGCTTAAGCCCAAGGCTTTGAGGTTGCTATGAGCTGTGATGCTATGGCACTCTACCCAGGGTGACAGCTTGAGACTCTGTCTCAAAAAAAAAATTTTTTTTCTTTTGCAATATTATAGTGCAGTCATAAGGGTAAACAAGCAGCTTTATTAGTGCACTTTTGAGAATATATTTGAAAGTCAAATATCTAAAAAATAAGTTAATGCATAATAAGAACAGGATTCTATTTCCAGAGGCCTAAAAATCCTTAATAAGTCTTCAATCTTAATTTTACAGGAACACCTACCCCCTAATCCAAGCATGAGTTGGTTCACATATATCTAGAGACAGAGTTAGAGAGTCAGACATTTCTGTTGCCTTGGGGAGTATATTTGCACTTATAAAATTTTTAGAGATAACTTACTGGTCATCACCTGGAGTTTGAAAAACATTGTCTTATATGATAAAATAATGATTTGGTCATTTGGCTTTTTTCTCTCAACAGTATTCAGTTAGCAGTAGATGTGCAGATACCAGAATGTTTTGGAGGAGTGGCAGGTGAAGCAATTTTTATTGATACAGAGGGAAGTTTTATGATTGATAGAGTGGTAGATATTGCTACTGCCTGTATTCAGCACCTTCAGCTTATAGCAGAAACACACATAGGTGAAGGTAAGTTAGAAAATGATCCTTATTTTTTTTTCTTCTTCTGTGTAATAAAACTAAATTGCATTTGTGTTCATCTGAAACCTTAGCAAGGGACCATTTAGATGATGAAGTTTAATGATTGTCACTATAACTAGTGTTTAACTCCTGTACCTCTGTTATAGAATAAGAGATGTTACAGCCTGGACTTCTCCTTTTTATGGCCCTTGATTCTTACTGAGGGAGCCTTGGGGCAAAACCTATATATGTATTTCAGTGTTATGACTTTAAATCATCAAATTCCAATTTGCCAGATGTAAACTAAAGTTATTGAACACCTTAATCTAAGCAAATGTTTTTTTTTTTTTTTTTGAGACAGAGCCTCAAGCTGTCCCCCTGGGTAGAGTGCCATGGCATTACAGCTCACAGCAACCTCCAACTCCTGGGCTCAAGCGAGTCTCTTGCCTCTGCGTCCCAAGTAGCTGGGACCACAGGCGCCCGCCACAACGCCCGGCTATTTTTTTTTTTTTTTGGTTGCAGCCGTCATTGTTGTTTGGCGGGTCCGGGCTGGGGATTCGAACCCGCCACCTTAGGTGTACGTGGCTGGCGCCTTAGCCAGTTGAGCTATAGGCACTGAGCCAGGTACAGCTTCTTTCAAGAACAGTCCAATGGTTTCTTAAAAAGTAAAACATAGGTCCACAAAAAGACTTGTATACTAATGGTCATGGCAGCAGGTGAAAGCAATCTATGTCTATTATCAGCTGGCGAAAGTGAATAAACAACAGGCAACACAGCCGTACACTAGAATACTACTCAGCAACACAAAGGATACCAAGTACCAGGAGATGCTACAACACTAAGAACCTCAAAAACATTGCTAAGTGAGAGAAGCCAGGTGCAAAAGACCACATACTGTCTGATTCCATTTACATGAAATGTTCAGACACAGCAAATCGGAAGGGCAGAAAGTGGGTCAGTGGTTGCCTGAGGCTGGGAGTGGGAATGGGGAATGGGGTTAATTGCAAACGGGAATAAGAAATATTGTTCTGGTTGATGGAAATGTTCTAAAATTGCTTGTGAGAGCTGCACAAGTCTTTAACCTTACCAAAAAGTCATCTAAGTATGAACTTAAGTTGCATACATTTTACGGTAGGTAAATGATACCTCCTCAAACTGTCTGGGGGAGAGGGAAGCCCAGGCGGTGGACTCAGGCAGAGTGGATTCAAGTCCTGGTTCTGCTACGGACCAGCCATGTCGCTCAGGTCAACTTAGACTTTGGGCCTCATCTGTAAGCTGGGAATTCTAGGAGATACATCACAGAGTTAGTGTGAGAATTAAATCAGTTAATATGAGTAAAGTGCCCAGCCCTGTGCCAGACACACACAGTCAGCATCGAGTAACATTAGCTAGCTTTCTCATTAGCATTACTAGGATTACATTCATCTAATGGTTAAGTCTTGCCAATTTTACTTAGTAATTCTTCCTTAAATAAATCACCTTTTTTGGGTGGCGCCTGTGGCTCAGTGGGTAGGGCACCAGCCCCATATACTGAGGGCGGTGGGTTCGAACCCGGCTCCAGCCAAACTGCAACAACATCAAAATAGCTGGGCGTTGTGGCGGGCACCTGTAGTCCCAGCTAGCTGGGAGGCTGAAGCAAGACAATCATCTAAGCCTAGGAGTTGGAGGTTGCTGTGAGCTGTGATGCTAGGGCACTCCACCAAAGGTGATAAAGTGAGACTCTATCTCAAAAAAAAAAAAAAAGTGAGATAGAGCCTCAAGCTGCCACCCTGGGTAGAGTGCCATGGCATCACAGCTCACAGCAACCTCCAACTCCTGGGCTGAAGAGATTCTCCTGCCTCCACCTCCCAAGTAACTGGGACTACAGGCACCCACCACAATGCCCGACTATTTTTTGGTTGCAGCCATCATTATTGTCTGGCAGGCCTGGGCTGGATTCGAACCTGCCAGCTCAGGTGTATGTGGCTAGCACCTTAGTTGCTTGAGCCACAGGTGCCAAGCCAAAAAAAAAAATCACCTTTTTAAAAATAACTTCTTCCCTGGCCTTAAGCTCTGCACCACCTTTTAGATAAAACACTTGCCATAGCCTCCTATCTTCCTAACTTTCTCCAAGGTTACTCCCTGCCATCTGTCTGGCCTCCCTGGCAGGCAGAGTCCATTCAAGAAATGTAAATATTCTATCACTGTGGCACAGCTTGCCTGCAGGATGGAGTTGAATTGCCCTCCTCCATCAGGTCCCTGTGAACCTTTCTCCCGTCTTTACCCACTCTATACCCACATCAAATCACTCACTGCCTCCCACACACCCTGCAGCAGCTCTTGCTTCTGTCCCCTCTGCAGAAGTGGCCCACTCTCCCCCACTCTCATCTACCTACTACACAGATGCTTCCTGGGCGGCTGGGGCAGGAAAGCTAATGCCCTCCCCAGGTCTCCCCGGCCTCCAGAGCTGGGCTCACTGTTGCCCGTCTGTACTGCAGGCACAGACCTACCATGTGCATGTCTCCAGCACGGGAGGGAGATGCAGGATTACGAAACACACTCCGTCCTGGAGCATGAAGCCAGCACAGTCCTCCCAGGACATTGTAGGGCTCAGTAAAATGCTGGCTCATCAAATGAAGGACCAGCCACTCGGGATTTTCTCCCTCCTCATATGTCAAAAATGCTCTTAGGCTTCCAAACAACGGGGGCTTTTTAAGCATGTTGCTTAAGGAAAATGAGAGGCAGAAGTTGCCTAGGAAAATGGAAATCTTAGTGAGGTGCTTCCTTCTTCAAAGGAAGTGTGAGAGAAAGTGCAGGGTCACCCCTCCTCCGTGTCAGGCCACCTCTACTGTGACTGTCAGCAGCATGTCAGAATTTAGAGATGACGTAACGTTAACTTTCCCAGTGGACTTTTTCCTAACTTTCCTGACATCAGAGCTGCTCAACTCTGAAACTCCTTTCTATTAAGAATGTCTGAGATTGAGTGGCACCTGTGGCTCAGTGGGTAGGGCACTGGCCCCATATACGGAGGGTGGCAGGTTCAAACCCGGCCCTGGCCAAACTGCAACAAAAAAATAACCGGGCATTGGGGCAGGTGCCTGTAGTCCCAGGTACTTGGGAGGCTGAGGCAAGAGAATCACCTAAGCCCAAGAGCTGGAGGTTGCTGTGAGCTGTGACAGCACTCTACCCAGGGTGACAAAATGAAACTCTGTCTCTAAAAAACAAAACCAAACCCAGAATGTCTGAGATTATCTCATAGCAGGAATGTAAGACAATCAACTTTTGGAGGATTTTTTTAAAAACAGGTTAATGACTGAACTTTAAACTACAGGGGGAGATAGAATTATCTAATGCCTGGGTTCCATCCCAGATATTCTTGAGTTAAGTGGTCTGGGGTGGGACCCATGCAGAAAAAAATTTTATAAGTCCACCAGATAATTCTAAATGCCCTAGCAAAGGTCAAGATCTACTTTTATGAAATCCTAAATTAGTTCCTTTATTTACCAATTTTCTCATCTATAAAATGGTGGCAATTACACTTAGATTTATGGATAAATTGAACACCTTTCTGAAAGTAAAATGCATAAATAAATGTGAATCAGATTTCTTTCTACTATTCTCAATACCTTGAATCATCTTAAAAGTAAAGTGTGGCTTGTAAAATCTACCGGGGCAATAAGCATTACTGTCCACATAAGACACAGACATTTAAAGTCCATTAGAGAAGAATTTAAAACAAGATCACAAGAAAAGCAACTCAAAATAAATCCCTAAACCATAATCTTAATAACCCACAATCAAGTGAATGCTAAAATCAAGGTGTGATTCCAGAAGATAACTGAGAATAATCCTCAATCCATTACACAAAGCTGCAGGTCCTCTGAATAAAATTCTGATCTGTAGACACAGCATGTTGGTCTCTAACCATGAAACAGAAAAGAAGAGGGATCTCAGGACAGTGCTGGCCTGTAACGTGTGCGTGCATCGTAATGGGACCCGAGGGAGATGTAAAGTGACTAGGACCGCGCAAGTCAACTTTAAAGTTACACCGAATATGACGAAATTCAGTATTAGAATCGTCTTCAAATGGAAAAAGTTAAAGCAATCCCACTCTGCAAACATCTGTTTTTCCTTGGCCAAAACGTTCTATTGACCGAATTTCTTTTCACTCTTTCAAGAAACATTTTATCATTGGTACTTTGATATTTGGATTTATGTGTATCTCCTAGTTTTAAAATGTTTTCCATTTTTTAAAAAAATCCCATTAAAAAACACAACTCAAAGAGTTAACACTCTTAGAAACTCTAGGTCTACTTTAACTTCTTGAACTAAATATTAACGAATAAAAACCATACCAAAGTGCTTCTTATGTTAGGCAAGACGGCCATGAAGAGAGGACTTAACTTTGGCAAAATACTCGAACCACACACAAGCAGCTGTAGAGTAAAATTGGCCTCTACACCACGAAGAGCCTTACCAAACAGGTTTCTCAGACATATTTTTGACCCACTTTACCAATATTATTTTATCTGTTATCATTATTTCATTATCTTTTATGAAAAAATAAATTTGAAAGAGTAAAACTATATGGTGGCAAAATAGTTCTGAATTAAATTTTCCTACTTAAAAACTAACACACAGAGCTACATTTTGTTACAGGGACGACTAGAATTAATACCTTATTGCTATTAACAATGCATATTAAATAAAACGAAGGGAAGGTGATATAGCTCTAAATGCTATCTGGCTGGAAATTAGTAAAGCATGTAACACAGACTCGTGGTATGAAGTAACGTAAGAGAACAGCAGGCCACACACACTCAGTTTGGAGGGGCTCAGCCTTAGACCCATCAGGGAGGCGCCACTTCTGCCATGTGAAAAAAATGCACAGAAAGACACAAAAACAAAATACACTTATTACTTTCAGCATGTTAAAAATAATCACATCAAAAAATGTATACAGGTAAAAAATGTCATAGATGACATAAGAAAATAGTGCTTGTGTGTATATATATATTTTGCATATATATATATATATAAATCTACAGTATTTACCACGTTGATACATATTCTGGAGCAGCCCCGATACTGCTATAATAAACTAAATTGTACAGCTTGTATACTATAAGTCACAGAATCATGGTTCAATAATATCCTCAGCTACATTTTTACATACATTTATTTCTCAGCTTCCACATGATCTAAATCACGAGCCTGGTGATTCTACCAGGGTTTTGTTTGAGCTTCAGTGTAGTGTTCACTTTAATACACTGCGTTTGTTTGCCATTTAATAACATCATTACCAAGTTGATTAAAATGACATTAGACTCATTATATACATAAAAAATATTGTCACATTCGCTAGCTAAACAAATGTTACTTCCCTTGTAATTGACATACTTTTTTGTACCTTGAAAGCTTAACGTCCCAACTTGCAACAAGAAGAACCACCCATGTTAGGTTTTCTACTCTCTAGTATTCAAACGCCAGCTAAGGACTGTTGAGCAGGCTCCCCAGGTAAACATCAAGTCATACTTTCTAGGAGTGCCCAAAACTTCATCAGTGTTTTGGTAGTTGTAGTGTAATGGAATATTTTAAAAGATAATACTATTTTTATTTTTTACCATGAACCTGAATTATTTTCAAAACCCTTTTTCTACTTTCAAAAGCATGAAAGTAACACTGTATGTTTCAAAAAGATCAAAATCCTAAACTTCTATAACAATCAGGATCATTTTTTATGGTTTTTACATGGATAATTCAATAGCCTAATTAAGAACAGTAAAATCCACTGGCTACACTCTTCAAAGCAAGCCAGGAGAGGATCACGCACCTGACCACCGGGGATCAGAGCTGAGCACTGTCAGTCCTGCTTCGAGGCGCATTTCAGAGTCTGCACCCCGGGTGAGCGCTGGGCCATCACCATGTTGCAGCTTCTCCTGCAACCCCTGGAGAGCAAGCCCAAGCCTGCCTTTGCATCTGGCTGGGACCAGCCTGAGCTCCACAGCAGTCGGACCAGAACCGAGGCCACAAGAGCACTAGACTGGTCTGGTAAACAGACGCCAGGAGCCTACACCTCCTGCCATAAGATTACTTTGAAGCACCATAAAGTGGTTAGCCTTTCTCTCCAATGTATTTCATTTTTAGATTCAAAGAAAATGGCAGCAACTGCAGGAGAACAAGGAGCATTCTTTGAGATGCTGAGTTAATAGTCAGGGAAAGTCTTTAGTCAGTTTAGGACCTAGATTAAAAATGTGAAAGCAAATAAAACTGGACTTAAAGACATATTAAGGAAAAAGAATAACATATTATTCCATGGACTGGATAAAAGGTAGTTTTTAAAAAACATTTCTTTAGTTCTGTGTTCAATTGTGTGGGCAAAGATGCCTGTGACAGATTAAAGGACATTTACACTACACATAGCTTTAAAAATATCTATTCTAGAGATTTTCAGTACTTTGTAACATTAGTCAAAATAGAATGGGCCAACCGAGTACAAATGTCCAGGGTTTGGAGAAAGGTATCCATGGAGCTGAGTAATAAATAACTGCTGGGCCTGCATCCCTAAATGCTATTGCTGTGTTTCAGGGCAGACCCTGTTAACAGGGCCAGTGATGATGTAATTTAAATGGATGGAGACATTTCCATATATTCTTACCACTAACCGACACCAGGGTTGAGCGAGTCGTTTACCATAGTAGAAAATACTGCTTTGGCAATTACAGACATAGCAATGTAGGTCACGTGTGGTTTCTATTCTCGCCTTCAGCAAGTATAGCCCAATTCTCACAGCAACACTGACTCCTGAATAGAAAGCCCGTCCCGGTTTCTGTAGTGGTAGACTGGAGGTGGGGGCCCTGAATACTGATACCCAGAAGGACCGGCACCCTCCACCGCCGGGGAAGGTCTATACCGCACCGGACCGTCCACCGAGACGGCCGGTAGGCCGTGGTCCTGGAAGGGGACGTGCTGGAAGGCTGCGTATCTCGGCACGTTGTTGCGGCCAGCATCTGGAGTCCGGGATGGTCCGTGCACCTCGGGCCTGCACGTGTAACTAACTTCTGGCCACTTTCTGCTATCTGGCAAATAATCCACTGGAGGAAAGATGAGCTGCCCGTTCTTTGGTGACTCTGAATTGCCCGAATACCCCCCAGCACCAAGATCAACAGGAAGGACTTCTATTCGACTAGACGGCAGGACGAGAGGGGCCGGGCGGCCATAGGCCTTCTCGGGAGAAATGTCCACCGAAAGAGAGGAGCCATAAGGCCTCCAGGAGGGGTGCCCGTGAGCCCCGGGGCTAAGCTGGGGCACTGCGGGGAAGCGCTGGGGGGACCCTCCGCGGGGAGCCGCGGCGCTGCCGTAGGCCGGGGGGCGCGGGCCTCGGGCCTCCCCGTCCAGCGGGGCTGGGCGCCGGGCGGGCCCTGGGGGCTGCGCTTTGAAGGTGAACCGGTTGGGCACTCGGAGAGGGCTGGGGCTGGGCTCGGCCAGCTTCCTCGGGCTGCTGGGGTACACGACGCTCCTGGGGCTCTGAGAGTAGGCCCTGTCCAGCGCCTCCTCCACGGGCGCGCCGCCGTCGGCGTCCTGGCCGGGTGCGCTGTCACCCGGCACGTTGTCGTATTGCGAGGCGGTGGAGCCCCGCTTCCCGTCCGTGTCCGGGGCCTGTGCGGGTCGGCCCCTGCCCTCCGCGACGTGCCAGGCAACTCTGTCCACGGTCAATTCCGACGGCTTATTCCACTTGGGCACAAACTCCTTCCGGACCATGGAGGTGGCGTTGCTGTTTTGGTTAGCAGCTGCGTGATTGGACTGCCTGGAAGGGTCCTGTGCACCGGACGGGGGTTTCCTCTGAAGATCTGCCTCTTCCTTGGGCTTTTTGGTCTCCTCCTCCACTGACTTCCGCCTGGGCTGCTTCCCTCGCTCCGGGGTCCCAGCCTTGCTTTGGTGGCGAGGGGACTGCTCCTCCTTCTTAGGCGACGCCTCGCTCTCTCTCCTGCCACCCACGTGGGGACTCGGCCTGCCCACACTTCTCTGTCCGTTGCTTAGGTGACTGACGCCACCATAATGGATTTCAGGTGGAAGCTGCCCCAGAGGTTTCTTTGGATACTCATCCTCTTTACCTAAAGAGAAAGGAATTCGTAAGCAAAATAATGAGGAAACAGTATCCAAATGAGATGCACTTTTAATAATTACATATTTTGCACGTGTGCATGGACATGCATACACTTTCATACTACAGAATTTTAGTGGCTGGTGGAATTATCCATCTTTTAAACTAAAACACAACCAAAACTTAAAAGCTGCCAGGTGCCATGGCTCAGGCTTGTAATCCCCGCGTTCCATGAAGCGAGGCGGGATCGCCTGAGCTGATAAGTTCTAGACCAGCCTGAGCCAGAGGGAGGAGACCTCGTTTCTAAAAACTAGCAGACATTGTGGCGGGCGCCTGCAGGCCAAGCTACTCGGGAGGCTGAGGCAGGAGGACTGCTTGAGCCTAAGCGTTTAATGTTGCCGTGAGCTATGATGCCACAACACTCTACACAGAGTGACAGAGTGAGACTCTGCCTCAAACAAAACAAAACAAAATAAAACAAAACTATTCTAATGATAGTTCTCAAAATTCTCTCTCGGAGGTTAAGGTATCATGTGAACAGCCAAATCAGTCAGTGTACAAATAACTGTTATGGCCCTTCACATGCACAGACAGATAGGAAAGTATCTGGTGTAGACTTGCTCTTTGCAAATAGCTGACAGAGAATAAGAAAGAAGACTCAGCAGAAAGGGAAGCACTGTTTTGCTTCTGGGAAGATGAAGTGGACATACCTTTCCCTGTTCCTCCCACTAAGTATAACTAAAAACACTGGACATTACCTATTAAACATACAAAGATCTTAAAAGACGGAGGAAATAAGGTAGACAGCTAGGGACATGGGGACCAAAGGAATGACAGGTGGTGAGCTGCCTCATGTAGGCCAGACCTGGAGCCAAAGAAGCCAGCAACCTAGAAATATCAATGGCAAAGACGAGAGGAGCCCCCCAAAGCCTGCTAACTCTCTCCACAGGACCAGGAAAGGGGGTGCCTAGCAGGACAGAAACTTTTTTTGGGGGGGGGCGGGGCTGAGTTTGAATCTGCCACCTCCGGCACATGGGACTGGTGCTGCACAGAAACATTTTATTTTATTTTTTTGAGACAGAGTCTCAAGCTGTCACCCTGGGTAGATTGCTGTGGCATCATAGCTCACAGCAACCTCCAACTTGGGCTCAAGTGATCCTCTTGCCTCAGTTTTTCTATTTTTAGTAGAGATGGGATCTCTCTCTTGCTCAGGCTAGTCTGAACTTGTGAGCTCAAGCAATCCACCCTCCTTGGCCTCACAGAGTGCTAGAATTACAGGTGTGTCACTGTACCCGGCTTCAGAAACATTTTAGAAAATAGGTTTGGAGCCTGTGGCTCAACTGGCTAAGGTGCGAGCCACATACACCTAAGGTGGTGGGTTCGAATCCAGCCCAGGCCCACCAAACAACAATGACGGCTGCAACCAAAAAAAATAGCTGGACATTGTGGTGGGCCCCCGTGGTTCCAGCTACTTGGGAAGTGGAGGCAGGAGACTCGCTTGAGCCCAGGAGTTGGAGGTTGCTGTGAGTTGTGATGTCACAGCACTCTACCCAGGGGGACAGCTTGAAGCTCTGTCTCAAAAAAAAAATTTTTTTTTAAAGAAAGTAACCAACCACCACAGAAAACACTATAGGCCCATGCCAGCAAGGGCCTTGGGAACCTGGGCTTCTGCTCTCCCCAGGCTGTGATGAGGCACTCAGTACCCCAGGTGGTGACACCAGACAAGGCCAATAGGAAGGAATTCCATCCCTACTGGCTGGTATGGAGGCCCTGTCCCAAGGGGTAAGTAAAGACCCTGTGGGAGCTGGACTTTTACACCCTTGGTCAGTGCCCACGGCCCTCCCCTCTCTGCCAGATGGTGCCTGAGGAAGCTGTGTGGGTGGGATTCCTATCCCTTCTAGCCAGGGAGGCTCAAGTGCAGGCCAGTGGATCCAGAATCCCAACCTGCCTTGTGATAGTGAGGAACCTCTCCCAGTCTGGGGCCATGAGTGCCAAGAGTGGAACCTAGAATTCTAGCTACACTTGGAAATAATGAAGAGTCCCTGCTTCTTCTAACAGAGTACTGTCAGGAGAAACCAGCTAAAACAGAAAGTTTAAATAAGATCCAAAGTCTTGTAACATAATACCCCAAATGCCCAAGTTTCAATTTATTTCTTTTTTTTTTCTTGAGACAGTCTCAGTCTTTCACCCTAGATAGAGTGCCAGTGTCATAGCTCACAGCAACCTCAAACTCTTAGGCTCATGCAATCTCCTTGCCTCAGCCTCTCGAGTAAGTGGGATTATAGGTGACTGCTACAATGCTCCACTATTTTTAGAGACAGGGTCTTGCTCTTGCTCAGGTGAGTTTTGAACTCCTGAGCTCAAGGGATCCTCCTACCTTAGCCTCTCAGAGTGCTAGGATTATAGGCATAAGCAATGCGTCCAACCATAAAAATAAATTTCTATATACTAATAACGATCATGTGAACATTGAAATTAGAAATATAACACCATTTACTATTGCTTTAAAAAAGGAAAGAAAATATGTAGGCTTGGTGCCTGTGGCTCAAGTGGCTAAGGTGCCAGCCACATACACCTAAGGTGGCCGGTTCGAATCTAGCCCAGGCCCACCAAACAACAATGACAGCTGCAACCAAAAAATAGCTAGCGTTGTGGCAGGTGCCTGTGGTCCCAGTTACTTGGGAGGCTGAGGCAGGAGACTCGCTTGAGCCCAGGAGTTAGAGGTTGCTGTGAGCTGTGATACCACAGCATTCTACCCAGGGGGACAGCTTGAGGCTCTGTCTCAAAAAAAAAAAAAAGAAAATATGTAGGTATAAATCTACAAAACATGTACAAGATTTGTATGCTAAGAACTATAAACTTCTAACAAAAGCAATGAAAGAAGAGCTAAATAAATGTAGAAAAATACCTTATTTATGAAGATTCAACACAGTTAAAAATGTCAGTTTTCCCATACTAATATATAGGTTTAATATAATTTCTTTTCTTTTTTTTTTTTTTGAGACGGAGCCTCAAGCTACCCCCTGGGTAGAGTGCCATGGCATCACAACAACCTCCAACTCCTGGGCTCAAGCGAGTCTCCTGCCTCAGCCTCCCAAGTAGCTGGGACCACAGGCGCCCACCACAACGCCTGGCCATTTTTTTGGTTGCAGTCATCATTGTTGTTTGGTGGCTCGGGCTGGGGATTCGAACCCGCCACCTTAGGTGTATGTGGCTGCCGCCTTAGCCGGTTGAGCCACAGGCGCTGAGCCATGTAGCAGTTTCTTAACAAATCACCACAGACTTGTCGTCAAGGACTGGAGGCCAGAAGTCAAAGTGAGTTCCAGTCGGCTAAAGTCAGTGTGCCGGCAGGGCTGGTCTGCCGGCCCCGGGGACCGTCTATTTCTCACCTTTGCTAGCTTCGGGAGGACGCCCACATTCCGTGGCTGGTGACTGCTTCCGTGCATCCCTCCAACCTCCTGCTTCCGTCATCACATCGCCTACTTCCTGTTCTGCAGTTAAATCTCCTGCTGTATTTCTCTTATAAAGACACCCATGGTCATGTTTAGAGCCCACCAAGTAATCCAGGAAAATCTCCCTATGGCCAATATTTTAAGTTTAATTGAATCTGCAAAGTTTCTTTTCCCATATAAAATCCCAGTCACAGGTTCTGTGGAATAGCACCCAGATATCTTCAGGGGCCATGACTCAGCCCACCACATCTTGGTTATTCTTTGGTCATAGAGCCCCAATCCTCCACCAGAATACAACCTCCAGCAAGGAAGGGGTTTTAAATATTTTTCTGAAGTGCAACATATATAGAGTAAATGCACAAATCATGAGGGCACACTCTGGTGATTTTCAGACTGAACTTCACACTGGTGTTCAAGAATCAAAATGTTGGCTCGGCGCCTATAGCTCAACTGGCTAAGGCGCCAGCCACGTACACCTAAGGTGGTGGGTTCGAATCCCCAGCCCGGACCCGCCAAACAACAATGACGGCTGCAACCAAAAAAATAGCCGGGCGTTGTGGTGGGCGCC
>CAUYTI010037839.1:0-10334 GCA_963575145.1 Galago senegalensis | reverse complement strand
GGTTCGAATCCAGCCCGGGCCCGCCAAACAACAATGACGGATGCAACCAAAAAATAGCCGGGCGTTGTGGCAGGCGCCTGTGGTCCCAGCTACTTGGGAGGCAGAGGCAGGAGACTCACTTGAGCCCAGGAGTTGGAGGTTTCTGTGAGCTGTAATGCCACGGCACTCTACCCAGGGGGACAGCTTGAGGCTCTGTCTCAAAAAAAAAAAAAAATTTGTATAGCAATTTCTTAGCTACACAGTCCAACACTCTGTCTACATTGGTTGTTAAAATTTAAATTATGGGTGAGGTGTGGTGGCTCACACTTAGGATTCCAGCTACTCGAGAGGCTGAGGCACAAGGATCTCTTGAGCCCAGGAATTCAACACTGGAATGAGGTGTGAGTGTGACTCTAGCCTGGGCAATAAAGCAAGACCTTGTCTCAAAAAAAATTAGTTCCTCAGTCATACTAGCCACATTTCCAGTGCCCAGTAGCCACACGTGGATAGTGGCTTCCATACTGGACAGTAGATATTATAATAAGAATATTTCCATCATGGCAAAAGTTCCTTTGGAAAATGCTGTTCTAGAGAATCTTTATTTTAATTGTCCCGATGTAAAGATAGGTCTCCAACAAAGGTGCTCTGTGCCACTTAGTTGTATTTCTGCCTCGCGAATAGGGAAGTTCATCCTTGTTCTCTTGAGTTGGAACTCAAGCCTCTTGAATCAGCTTCTTTCTGGGCACCAGCTCTTAGTGGCCTCAACTAGTTTTAGGTTTAACTAGTTAATTTTGCAGAGTATATTCTCAACAACATATAGCTAGAGAGTAAATCAGAGAATTTGGGTGTTACAAAACAAAATATTTTGTAATCCATGATGGGGTTGAGGGTTTCTTACATTCCTAGGGGAGTTGATTTTGGGGACTGTACCTAGGGTGCATCTGCATAAAATACCATAGTCCTCACATATGGGGATGCTGAGTGTGAATTGACAGCTACAGTGTATACAGTACTTTGGAAAATGGTGACTGGTCTTCTAAGCAGGCTCAGAAGAACAACAGGATTGGGGTGAGGCAAAAGTCCCCCTAATGACTTAAGGATAAGAACCCCGTAGATTCACCTGTACCACACCCTGCAGCAATAAATGAAACCCCAGATTTTGACATCTGAGCACTTGGACCCCTCTGTCACAGTGGTTCTCCTGTAAGACAAGTTTGTGTTCCAGAGACAGTAAGATCTGTGAGAAAGGAAGTAGAAGAGAGTGGACCATTGTGAACAAGAAGATAGCCAGTGTTCTGTGGTTTACTGCTCCACAGGCGAGAAACGTTTAGGAGAGCCCTCTAGGCCTGCTGCTGGGCACGTGCAGATGACTTCACAGGCGATGCAAGCATGGGGAGCTGCCTGCTAGGATGTGCTCCTAATGCCCTGAGTGGGAAGTGAGATAAAGCCCACCGGGCATCTGGCATTCTTGCTCCACAGTCACCCCTCACATAAAGATCTCCTTGCCATTAAGAGTTTTGTGATAAATTCTTTAGGAAGTTGGCAGATCACCAATAGTCTTGTTCCTTGACATTTTTACCTATAACTTGTTCATTTTATAATTCCCATAATAGAATTAGAGCTACCTATTGATCATTTGCTATAGATATATATTTTTTTTTATTTTTTGAGACAGAGCCTCAAGCTGTCCCACTGGGTAGAGTGCTGTGGCATTACAGCTCACAGCAACCTCCAACTCCTGGGCTCTAGTGAGTCTCCTGCCTCCACCTCCCAAGTAGCTGGGACCACAGGCGCCTGCCACAACGCCCGGCTATTTTTTGGTTGCAGCCGTCATTGTTTGTTTGGCGGGCCCGGGCTGGGGATTCGAACCCCCCACCTTAGTTGTACGTGGCTGGCGCCTTAGCCGGTTGAGCTATAGGCGCCGAGCCTAGATATTTTTTAAAAATAAAAAATAGACACTAATAGCAGAAGACTACCTCGTGAAAGGAACCCCGTTCAGAGTGTGAGTTGGGCAACATTTGATACAGTTGACTAAGTGGAACCAGATGAACCTTTGGTATAGCAACTGCAAATTAGAGGAAACTTAAAGCCTCGAACCTTCTGGAAACTCTCCTTGAACATGCATGTAAGAATTGTTCAAAATTGGTTCCCAAACTTAAAACCCAATATCGCATCTGAATGGGTAAGGCATTTGCTATTATTATCTAACCGAAATAGCAATTGGAGTGTAAATATCAATGAAAAAGATTTTGTTCTTAGATTTAAAGCTGGGAATAATTTACAAATTAGTTTTTTAAATGATGTAATCCATATATGTGGTCCTGCTGTTATAAATGATTACTGAAATTCTAAGATTTTTAATTTATTATTTATAATCCCTGCTTTATTTCCCCCCAAATATTGTAAAGCCAATTTAAGGATTCACTTATTATTTTCAGCATGAATCTGGCTTCAGCAAACATTTGAGCAGTTTATAATTCAGTATGGGGGTCTACCTAGAAAGCAACTTTTAATCTTTTTTTTTGAGACAAAGTCTCACTATGTCACTATCAGTCGAGTGCTGTAGTGTCACAGCTCATAGCAAACTCAAACTCTTGGGCTTAAGCGGTTCTCTTGCCTCAGCCTCCCAAGTAACTGGGACTACAGACGCCCGCCACAAAACCCAGCTATTTTCTTCTTGCAGTTGTCATTGTTGCTTAGCTAACCCAGGCTGGATTTGAACCCACCTACCTCAGTGCATGTGGCTGGCACTGTAACCATTATGCTACAGTCGCCATGCCACAACTTTTAATCTTTTTAACTGTGAAGTAAATAACATGGGAGAATCAGAGAGTCACAGACCTTTGCCAGAAATGGGAGGAGGTTTTAGCTATGGTTTGAGTCAGTCCCATTTAAACTGTAAGTATGTGGCAATTTTTTCTTTATTTAGCTACTTCGTGCAGAAGTAAAAAAAAGAAAAGCATAGGTTATCTCATGTAGAAAGATCTTTGGATTCTCCAGGTAATGCATGTATTATATTATCATTTTGATAACTACCTATTTTTTCTATCCAGTTGGAAGATACAGTCATGTTGCGTGTTGTATAACGATGTTTTGGTCAAGGGTGACAGCATACGCAACAGTGTCCCACAAGACTTTAGTGAGTCACTCTGGAAGTTTTGAGACAGACTGTGTATGGTCCATTATTTCACTTTCAAGAACTACAGCCAACAGCAGCATCCTTTCTGATTCACCCGTGCAAGTTTCAACTTGCTTGGCTCCTCATTCTTGCCGGGAGGGCTACATTTGTATTTTTGTCTGCATGGATTTTATGATTTGATTTTTTTTCTTGATTTTTGTGTATCTCAAAACTTTCATAATGCCTCACCTGTTATCATATTTTGATCCTACCTTTTCTCTGTTTAGATACACAAATATTTACAATTGTGTTACAGTGGCCTGTGGTGTTCAGTACAGTAACGTGCTCTATGGGTTTGTAGCTTAGGAGCAACAGGCTATATATACCTCATAGCCCAGGTGTGTTTAGGCTGTGCCATCTATCTGCGCTTGTGTAAGTGCACTCTGTGTTTGCACAGTGATGAAATCAGTTCCAAAAGCATTTGTTAGAGTGTATATCCATCTCTCTCCATCATCATGTGATACATGACTCTATGCTGGTTACAGAAATCATAAAACCAAAATAATAATACCATATATGGTTTTTAGCATACCTTCAAATATACTGAATGATTTTATTTCATTTGCATCTAATTCTATGAGATTGATGATATGGACATTAGTTGCCCATATTGTAAGTGGGGAAGCTGAGACCTAAAGATTTTGTACTTTACCTGATATGATCACATCTGTAAATGGTATAAAAAGACTAGCACAACGTTTGCAGACTCAGTGATAGAGTTACACTCTTATGCACTTATTATCAAATAATAAACATTCACCAACATTTATTGAGCTCCTGCTAGATAGTAGGCGTTGGATTGGGCCCCTAAGACAAGGCATAATTTCTGTCCTCAGGGGGCTTATCATCTGGTAGGGAGCAGTTAGACAAGAGAATCAGTAACAGTTATATGTATGCATTACGATGGTCACTGTAAGTAGTTTTAAGTAGTGGTAATAAGGCTGGTTTCACTTTTAAAAACTAATGAAGATCTTAGATTGTTAGAGATGAAAATTATTGCCCCATGCAAAGAATAAAAGTTGTTATAATTTATTTTAAATGTATACTACTCTAAGACTGAGACATGGTTACTTTATCCTTTATAAGGCTTTATTTGACTTCACAAGGCTATTTAACATGTGCCCTAATAATTCCAAATATGCCAAACAAACAATATATAAAGGGACTCCTCTACCATTGCCTTAAGGGCAATTTTGTAACTTATGTATGTTAAAATCATCATAATGAATCCGTCCTCCAGAAGCCTGATTCAGTTTAAATGGTATTCACATTTAGCTTCAAGAAGTATAAATTAAAAACGTGACTAGGATTTATGTCTTCTCAATAACTTCTAGATGGCTTCGTGAGAAGAAAATCAGCCATGGTGGGGATGGGGTTATGTGAAAATTGAGACATAGAGTGATGTTCTAGTAAGATTAGTGCCAGGATATAATTTGAGAAAGCAAATAGTGAATTTAGGCAGGAACTCAACGTTTAAGTTGCTTAATTATACTTAAGGGTATAGCAAGTGGTTCTAAAATTACTATAACTATTATTTGCCTGGCATAACCACAGCAGTACAGATAGGGGAATGGAATTTTGGCCTTAAACACATATTTCCTGGCTTTCAACTGTATGCTGGATTTGGAATTATATAAAGACTTAAATTTCACTCTTAACTATGGGATTTTCTTTTTAAATGTACATATGAATTTGTTGTACTAGGCTCATTATTTCAGCTGCCTGAATAGTAATTTAACCCAATGATTGAGTTGATATTATTTACATTTAAAGATAGTAAAAATGAGTATAATTTACATAGAATGTCTGCATATCCAAGATCATTCTATGAATGGGATAAGAGTGTAGTATTTTTTATTTGTTTTTTAATAAGAGAGTATAATTCAGAAACTTCATGATTATTATGATATGTGACTGATCTAATTAGATAGGTTTCAGGTGATAAGATGCTCGAAGAATTTAAAAGTTTTTCTTGCTGCCTTAAATCCTGGGAAACAAGGCAAATGTAAACCCTAATATGTAAGTGAGTACTCTAGGGGACATTTTCCTACTAGGGCCTCTGTCTAATTTTTCTAAATTTGCTTCATTTTCTGCTTGCTTTTGAGGGCTTCTGTTGCTTGTTTTTATTTTGCTTTACTTTACTTTTTTTTTTGTGCAGTTTTTGGCTGGGAGCTGGGTTTGAACCTGCCACCTCCAGCATATGGGGCCAGTACCCTACTCCTTTGAGCCACAGGTGCCACCCACTTTACTTTACTTTTCTTTTTTTTTTTTTTTTTTGAGACAGAGCCTCAAGCTGTCCCCCTGGGTAGAGTGCTATGGCATCACAGCTCACAGCAACCTCCAACTCCTGGACTCAAGTGAGTCTCCTGCCTCAGCCTCCCAAGTAGCTGAGGCTATTTTTTGGTTGCAGCCATCATTGTTGTCTGGCGGGTCCAGGCTGGATTCGAATCCACCACCTTAAGTGTATGTGGCTGGCGCCTTAGTCACTTGAGCCACAGGCGCTGAGCCTACTTTTCACATGGAAGTTGAGCGTGTTTTTATTGATCGAAAACTTGATGTTTTATAAATGTGCTTATTTATACTGCTTGTGTTTTGAGTGGTGTATTCAGGCCGAGGCCTGAGAAAGGGCTTAGTGAATAGGGAAGAAAATGAGAACGAATAAGAATTTTTTAAAAAGGATACACTTTATTAATATAGTCAAGACCAAAAAAAGTCATTCTTTCCTGAAATATTACTATAATAATAGAATACGAAGATAATATATTTTTAAAGCATTGTAAATTGAGAAGCTTAATGGAGATCCAACACCTAGAAAGGATTTTTTACAATGTATTATGTAAAGGACGATGAAATTACTTTTACATTCTCCTGCCCACTTCCAGAGTTCAATTTATGATGTGAAATTGTGGGCAAATGAGAATTGTGCCATAAATTTGCAAATTCCTTAAAATCTGTCAGGTATTGACAGTAAAAAAGGGAATGGTCTCATTTGCTGGTTGCTTAATGTTGGAGACCAGAGGAACATTTAGAAGGCTCTTAATTCTAAGAATTTCTCCCCCCACATACACACTGTTTCACTTAGAGTTGGGAAAGTACGCCTGTGGATAGCTGCTGTCCCATGTTCCTTGCACAGAGAAATGTTATAGGCAGGGATTGTTGGTCTTTGATCCTACGAAAAATGTAATCACTGCCTCAGCTTACACAGTTGCAGCTTATAATTTAGAGCTTTATCAACAGTGGCAATAGCCCTTTTCGGTACTCTTGAGTTTCTTACTCTAGGACAGGGGTTCTCAACCTGTGAGTTGTGACCCCTTTGGGGGTCGAATGACCCTTTCACAGGGGTGGTCTAAATACATCTTGTATATCAGATATTTACATTACGAATCCTAACAGTAGCAAAATTACAGTTATGAAGTAGCAACGAAAATACTTTTATGGTTTGGGGTCACCACAACATGAGGAACCGTATTAAAGGGTCGCGTCATTAGGAAAGTTGAGAACCTCTGATCTAGGAACTTGAGAGAAGGGAAGTGTTTTCTTCTGATACATTATTTGTTAGGTTATGAGAGTCAGTGTGGCAAGTCTTTGGAAAACCAATATAAACATCCCAAAATAAGTCAAACGCCCACAGAGACGTGGGGAGTTGGAATTAAAGCTGCCCAGAGGACAAGCCCTGCCACTAAGCATCACTTTTATTTTACCACCTCACCCCCCAAGACACTCCTGAGCACTGCATAGAATATAATGGAATAGTGTTTCCAAAATGAGAGGGAGGGAAAGACCAGTTAGTCAAAGAGATGGGCTGTTACAAGGACCAGACTGACAAAGAAAGAGGCACAGGGAACGCAGGGACAACTTCACTGCTCCCAGGTGCTCCTGGAAATTTATGACAGGGCTTTGATTGCTCTGCACAGACCTTCTGAAATCCCTGGGATACAACTGAGCTCCTCTGAAGCCATTGTAATTTGCTAATTCATTAAAACAGTTTGTAAAGTGCCTGCTAGAGATCAGGGGCTGGCTGGGCACAGAGACTGCAGTGGTTGGAACATCGCACTGCATAATGGGGCTGGGGGAGGTAAGGAGTCTCTTGCTAGGTGGGCTGTCCCAGACACAAATAATAGTGGCACACAGGAAGCTTGGTGGTGGTTCGCACATGTGGCATTGCTTAGGGACAGGTATAATGGGCATTGGAGAGTCACACTGATGTGGATTCAGATATTCAGTTCAGACATTCATGTTCGCAGGTATGTAATGAAGTTTTTGGAACTTTCTAAAGTTGGTATCCTAGATATCTAAAGGTCAAGACTGCCTTGTAAGGTTGATATGAGGACTGAAGGAGACAGGAGATGAAAAGCCGTTGGCACAGTACTTGGCACAAGCAGACGCTCTATAAATGGTGATGATGTTATTTTTTTTAACTTCTCTTCCAAGGCTGTAATAAGGCATAAAAGGGTGGTGTTTGTGTAGAACTTGTCTACAGGCCAACTTGTTGCAAGCTGGATGGTAATCCCTTTGGGGCATGGCGAGTTCCCTTTGGAAATACCCATTCCTGCTCACTATGTCCTTTCTTCATTTAAAATATGATCTTTCATAAGATCATGGACTTTGTCCACAGAAATACTTCCAAACCCTCCATACTTCAACCAGCCACATCCCATCCCAGCATCAAATCTGTGTCCTTGACTTTTGAAACTAGGGTGTTTAGAAGGGTTGTCAGAAAATTGCAAATACAGTAATTCTCTGTTAAAAACAGTCTTTAGAGATAGAGACTTTGAAGTTTCAAGTCATCAGAATAGACACCTCTAATTATACGAATTATAAAAGGAATTTATTTATTTATTCCTAATAGGCACACATCAGGATATAGTGGTTAAGAGCGCAGTTTCTGGAGCCAGACTGCCTAGGTTCAAATACCAGCTCCACTGTTGTGATGATGAGTCTCCAAAGAAGACCTGCCAGTCACCACCCCTCCTAGTATTCCCCATTACTGAATCTGAGCTGGCTCATGAAACAGGAGGGGGAGAAGTGACACTGTGTGACTTCTGGAGTGAGGTTATAAGAAGTCTCTCAGCTTCTGCCTTAGTCTCTTAGAACAAGCACTCAGGGGAAAGCTAGATGCCGTACAGGACACTATGCTCTGAGAAAGTCCAGCCTACTTGTGCAGAGAGAGAAAACTGCTCAGACAGCCCTTGGGTGCTCCAGTCTTTGTAGCTAAGGTGCCACACAAGCGAGTGCAGAAGTCATTGTGAAAGGCCGGTCCAGTTAAGCCTTCAGAAGACTCAAACCCAAGCTGCTCACTCGTAGTAATTGTGTGATTCATAGTAATTCAAGTCAGAAACACGCAGACAAGACCAGTGACCCACAGAACCATAAGAAAAAAAGAGTTCACTGTTGTTTTAAGCCACTAGGTTTTGGGATGGTTTGTTCTGTGGCAGTAGCTTACCAAGATGATTACTTACTAGCTGATGACTTTGGGCTTGTTACTTAATCTCCCTGTCCCTCAGTTTCTTCATCTATAATATATGGATAATAATACTCCCTACTTCATAGGATTTCTTTGGGAATTAGTTATTACATGTATGGCTTTAAGAATAGTGCCTACCACATGCTAAATACTCAAACAATAATTATTGTTCATTCATGAAATATTTATTGAACATTTATTGTGCATTGGGCCCTGTTTTATATTCTGGGGATACAATAGTGAAGAAGGTCCCTCCACTCATGACGGTTACCTTCTAGAAGTTGGAGACAAACACTAAAATAGGGAGGGTGGGAATAAGTACCATGAAGACAATAAAATAAGGTGACGTAAGCGAGTGACACTGATGAGGTGACATTTCAGTTGCGACTAGATGAGGCAAAGCATCTATCCACTGATGTTTCTTAGAGAAACTATGAGGTCCCCACTGCTCTGAGTGCAGAGGAGTCAGAGGATTTACATTGTGGCAGCAAATAACATTTCTGAGGCTTCTCATCCATTATGAGTAGAATACAGTGTCTCCTGGATATTTATGAATGGAAAGGCCCTGGCCATGGATCAATGTTACCTCCTCTGTTGAGAGTGGTAGGTTTGGTTTGCTTCTTTGCTTTTTGTTTTGTTTTGGTGTTTGACTTTTGAGAAACGTTTTGTGGATGTGGACAGGGAATAACTGACAGGTCTTTTTTTGTGACTAATCTTGCCCTGGGTTCCAGATGACACAGTGTGGTGCAGAGTTGGGAGGAAGCTGTTTTCATCACACCCATTCACAACTCCCTGCAACATTTATGGGGTGGAGGGAACATCAGGAAATAGCACCCTGGAAACAGAGACATCCTCTGCATGAGTCCATCCAGGGGACTTGCAAGACACTTCCATCAGCAGGGACATTTTGTTTATACTTTCTTCTGTTGATGGTTTGTTTCTACCTTTTGGTTATTTTGAGTATTTTTAATGTTTTGAATAATGCTGTTGTGAACATTGGTACTTTCATTCTTTTGGGTACATTTCCAGGAGTGGAATTGCTGGATCATGTGCTAATTCTATGTTTAGCTTTTTGAGGAACTGCCAAACTATTTTCCAGAAGTAGGAGAGGAAAGACTTGTGAACACTCATGAGTAAGCCAGCCTGCTTTGTGGGCCCCTATAGATGTCCCCAGACATGCACCAGAACAACTGGTATTTTGACAAGGATGGTAGCACAGTCATCAGCTGATAGAAACTTGAACCACTGTTCTTTAATGGCTAAATGTGTATTGTTTGAAGATACATACATGTGTGGTTTAAAAAAGTTATTTAGGCTCAGCACCTGTAGCCTAAGGGCACCAGCCACATATACCAGAGCTGGCAGGTTCAAATCCAGCCCGGGCCTGCCAAACAACAATAACAACTGCAACCAAATATAGCCCGGCATTGTGGTGGGCACCTGTAATCCCAGCTACTTGGGAGGCTGAGGCAAGAGAATCGCTTAAGCTCAAGAGTTGGAGATTGCTGTGAGCTGTGATGCCCCAGCACTCTACCAAGAGTAACATAGTGAGACTCTGTCTCAAAAACAAAAAGACAGGCTCGGCGCCTATAGCTCAACCGGCTAAGGCGCCAGCCACGTACACCTAAGGTGGCGGGTTCGAATCCCCAGCCCGGACCCGCCAAACAACAATGATGGCTGCAACCAAAAAATAGCCAGGCGTTGTGGCGGGCG